>PVKU01009218.1:0-64228 GCA_004027475.1 Anoura caudifer
CCCCGTCAGATGCTCACCTGCACTGCAGACGCGGCACCCGCCGCAGGCGCACCTGCTCCAAACCTGACCACCCTCGTCCCACAGCCACACCTGCAAAATGGCCGCCAGGTGCAGCCCCAACCCCCCACGCTGGACCCCGTGCTTTCCCTTCAGACCAGAAGCTGCCTTCTCAGACGGGAGGCTGCCGGGCGAGGTGGCCCTGGCAGAGCCCCTTGGCCAGCTGGGAGCAGGGAGGGGAGGACAGGTCGGATGTGGCTCCTGCGGCTGAGCCCCCAGGGTTAAGACAGGGCTACCGCACCCCCCGACCCCCTCGCAGATCCAACCCAATAGCCCCAAGGGCCCTCCAATCCCACGACGCGGGCAACCCCCGGCGGCGGCCGTTTGGGCAGGGGTCCACCGGTCTCCGGGGGATTATCCCCATTCCTGGGGCCGTGGGCGCGCATCGGGTCCGCGCCGGGGTGACGTCGCGCCCGCGCCCTGCAGGCCCCATGACTTGGCATTCCCTCTTTCCCCTCCCCCTCCCGGCCCCGCGGCCCGCTGCCCCCCACCCGCCGCCCACCCGGCTCCCCGCCGACCGCGGACCTTCCCCCCAGGCCCCCCGGAAGAGAAAAAGGGGGGGCAGCTTAAAGGGGGCGGACGAAGGTCTTCCCTGCGCTCTCCCTCCCTGACACCGAGCCCCGGGTGCCGGCGGAGCGTTGCGGCCGAGATGTGGTCCCGCAGCCCCCTCCGCGCCCGCTGCCAGGCCACACCTGTTACCCGGGCGCTGGCCGCGTAGACGCAGGCCTCGTCCGCGGGTGGCCCCTCCAAACGGTTGATCTTTCTGGAAAGGAGTTGGGGTCTCTTGGGAAGAGGACACGGCTGGGGTGGGGGTGACGGGCAGCCCCCGATGTGCGCACGAAGCCAGTGGCCCTGTCCTCCCGCCGCAGCCCCCGCGCGCCCCGCCCGCCCGCGTGTTTTGCTCTCGCTCCAACATCTGCCCTCCCCCACCCCGGGGACCAGGGCCCCGCGCCCTGGGCGCCCTTCCCCCGGGCCCCGCCGCTGCAGCCTGTGCCCCTCCCGGGTGCCCCCTTCCGAGTCCTCCCGTCCTCTCCGCCCCTCCCGCACCCCCTCCCCTCCCCGCCGGTCCAGGCGCAGCCTCCGCCGCATCCCTGCCCTGTGACTCCTCTCCAGGAGGGGCAGAGCCAGGGAGGGACACGGGGGGTCTCGAGATGTCCCTGGCGACCCCCGCCCATCCCAGCCGACAGCGCCGCCGCCGCAGCAGCCGGGCCCGCAGCGGGGGGGCCCTTCCAGAGGGCCGTGCTAGGCTGGAATGAAGGGCGGACACCCCTGAATTCGCCCTATTGTTATTCGCGGGGACGGAGTGGGGGGGGAGGGATGGCGCTGCGCGGCGCCAGCGGCACGGGCCTCGACTAGGACGCAGGCGCCGGGTGCGAGCTCCCCGCTGGGGCGCAGTCCGAGCAGGTGCAGGATGCGGGATGCCTGGCGCGTCGGAGGCCGGGCGGGCGGCCGCCTTACCTCTCCGGCGTCACTGGCGGCGTCTCGGCATGGGCGCGAGCCGGGCTCGGGTCCCTGAGCACGGAGCTGCTGCTGCTCCGGGTCTGCACTGGGCGGTGTGAGGGCGGCCCCGCGTGACGGGCTGCGCGCCCCCCGCCCCGCCCCGCCCCGCGCCCCTCCCGCCGCGCTGGTTGGCTGAGCGCGGCGCCGGAGTCCAGCAGCCCGCTGGTTTGTCGCGCGGGGAGAGGGACGGGCGTCGCGGCCGCCGCGGGAATGGGGCTGGAGCTGGAGCCAAAGGGGGTTGGGTCCCGGCCGTGACATCACCGCTGACGCCGCAACGCGCTGGATGCAGAGGAGGGGACTGACCCCCAGGCTTGGACGAGACGCCCCCTTTCCCCGCGCGGCCCCCGCGCGCCCGCGCGCGGCCGAGAACAGGGACCCGGCGGCGCCCAGCCCTCGAGGCCCCCTACCCAACCGAACCCGCCCCTGGACCCCGCGCGGGGCCTCCGGAATCTGACCCTTTTCTCTGGCGAACCTGGACGGTCTCGCCACCTGCCCCCCGCGAGGTGGGCAGCACGAACGCGTCCTCTCCAAGGGACAAAGCTGGGAGGGGGGCTCCTTTCACCGGGGAGCGGCGGTCGGGGCAGGGTGGGAACACGGACTCGAGTGTTAACAGGTGAGTTCGGCCAGAACGCTGGACGGAACCGGAGCCTCGGGGACCGCCCTCCCGGCGGGGTGATGAGACCCTCGGGCCTGCGGGCCCGCCGCCGCCTCCTCCGGGTCCTCAGCCCCCGCTGTCCTCACACCCTGTCTCTCCAGCCCAGCGCCCCGGGGCCACCAAGTGACACGCTGCTCAGGGTCCCCACTGGCAAACCCGGGCCGTCGTCCATCGCCAGCCCCTCCCCGGGCCACCGGGGACAGACTGGCATCCCAGGGTGCGCCACCCACCTCCACCCGCCGCTCCAGCGCCGGGCAACTTTGACAAAGCCTCGGCCAGCTCACCCACCGGAACTGCGGTGGGGGCGGTGACGTCATGCCACCGCGCAACCCGGCCGGTCCCTTTCCATCCCCTGCGGGCCTGCCGCCCGCGTCCTCAGCATCCCGGGGCTAAGCCCCCCACCCGGCGCCCCGCCGGGCTCCGCGCCGCCCGGAGGGCCTCGCTCCAGTAACCGGTCTCATCCGCACACAGCCCCGGGGACAGGAGGCGGGGTGGGGGGGCCTCAGTCTGCAGCATCCGTGTGGCACGTGCCTTGAAAGGACTGTCAGCGAAGCAGACCGCCCTCCGCTGCCCTCTGCCGCTGCGGTGCCCTCCAGAGCCCCACCTGCATGAAGGGGAAATTATTTTCCCTCCAAGCTTTTAATGGAAATAACCTATCTGGGCCCCCCCCCCGGGAGCGGGGAGGGGGCTTTATCATTTCCATTTTTATTATATTCATTGATCCGGTCAAGTTCTCTCCTTGAGCCAAAATTGTCATTTTACATTCATTGAGGTTTTAAAAATGGTAGCAAATCTATTCTTGTATCTTACGTCTCCTTTTCCATGTGCTATTTTAATTGCATTTTTTTATTTTTATTTTTATTTATGTTTAGAAAGAGGGGAAGGGAGGGAGACAGAGGGAACACCAATGTGTTGCCTGTTGCGCTCCCAACCCAGGCAGAGGGTGGGGGAGGGGGGAGCGGGGAACCTGGCCCGCAACCCAAGCATGTGCCCTGACTGGGAATCGAACCAGTGAGTTTTCAACTCGCTGGCAGGTAGGTGCTCAATCCACTGAGCCACACCAGCCAGGGCTGCATTTTTCTTTTGTTACGCTGTAAAACATTTTCGAAGGACTAACTTTGAGTTCGGTTAATGTTCTCATCTTTCCCTGTACCCCGTTTGTGTCGGTCCTTATCTGTTACAGTATCTCCTTCTCTCTGGGTTCTTTGGATTCCGCCTGTTGCTCCGATGTGCGCTAAATGCTTACCTCATTTATTTCTAAACCTTCTCATTTTCTGACAGGTCTGTTCGAAGCTACAAAATTCCTTCCACAGCAGTACCTTACTGGGTCTCGCGAACTGGGACGCCCCATGCTTTCACTGTCTTTCAGATCTAAGCATTTCTTAATGCCCCCGGTAACCTCCTTTTCACCCACGGGTCATTTAATAATGTTATTTACTTTCCAGTGGAGTTTCTTTTATTATAATCTTTTGTGGCCAGTTTCTAATTTAGTTGCGCTCTTGTTTGAGAGCAAGTTCTGTGTTCAGTCAGGATCCTGGCAGAAAGCAGGTGGCACGCTCAAACCCGGTCATTGGAGGCGTGTTTTTAATAAAGGGGCTGCTCGCAGAGGTGTGGGTAGCAGGCAGGGAACCACCGCTGAGTGACACGGTGGTCTGGGCAGTGGGGGGAAGAGGGGGTGGCCCTGGGGGCAGCAGAAGCCTCAGCTGGGGGTGCAGCCAGCCTTGAGGGGTGCAGGCAACACACCCCTGGCCCTCCCTCTCCCTCCTTCCAGGATACGGTAGTGCCCCCTTCAGCTGAACTTGGGCACCATGACCAAGTCCCTTTAGGGTGGTCTCTGAAACCTGGGACAAAGGGGGCTTAGAAGGACAAACGGAGGAGCAGCTCATCCACATGGAATTTCGCCCCAGGAATAAATTGAAGCTTCTTTAGGGCCAAACGCACGGTCTGTAAACATCCTACATCTCTGATGCATGTAGAGTTCTGCACGCATCTAATAGTTCAGGATTGGAGATCCTGCTACTTTTTGTCTACTCAAGCTATTAAGTTGTTGTTTTTGAGTTAAATTCTCCAGTTACGATGGTTGTAGTATCTTTTCTCCCTGCGGTTCAGGCTGCCACGATGCACTGCTCGCAGAGGCCTATTAGGCATCAGAGTGATTCTGAGGGGCGTGGCCTGTCCCTCAGCCTGCTTGGGTGGGCTTCTTTCTTGTTGGTGTTTTCTATTTTCATTTTTTGCCTCAAATTCGGATGTTATATATTAAGATGTCAACCCAGGTTCTTCTGGTTCATTATTGGTCCTGTATGACTTTTGCCAACTTTTTTGTTCTAAACTTTGTATCTTTTCATAAGTGTATCTCTTTTAAGCAACTCATTGTTGAAGTCTTTAAATGCAATCTGTTTGTACCTTTTAATTGGAATTTAGTTTACTTATATTTATAGTAATTAGTTATGTAGAGCTTGGCCATCTTACTAAAATTTGCATTCACTTTATAACTTTTCCTATTTCTCCCTGAGTATAGTGAGTTTTCTTCTACTGGCTTACGTTTATTATTTCTATTCTGTGGCTACTGCCCTTGATTTAAGACGCTTTTTCTTTTTTAAAAGATTTTATTTATTTATTTTTAGAGAGAGAGGAAGGGAGGGAGAAAGAGAGGGAGAGAAACATCAGTGTGTGGTTGTCTCTTGTGCACCCCCTACCAGGGACCTGGCCCACAACCCAGGCATGTGTCCTGACCAGGAATTGAACTGGCAACCTTCTGGTCCACAGGCTGGAACTCAACCCACTGAGCCACACCGGCCAGGGCAAGAACCCCTTTCCTTTGTTTGCCCCGTAGCTGCATCTTCCCCTGACAGTGAAGTACTTTAGCTTGGACACAGCCCTTGCTCCCCAGCACTGTCGAAATTGTCCGGAATTACAGCACCGAGTTCTCATGGATATTACCTTTTCCTTTTCTTGTTTAAGACGATTAGTACACACTCCAAGATAATATCATCCTTGTTTTCCGTACCTCTGGGAGCTTCTCCTGCATTGTGTCACTTACGAAATACAAAGTATTATTAATGTGGGTCTGGGGTGCAAAGCCTTCTGAAGCCTGGTATTCCTGAGGATACTTTTGTTACACTTTCGACTTGGCTGTGTGTAAAACTCTACATGGAAAGTGTGTTTCCTTCAATACTTTAAAAATACTACTTTGTGGTCTCCTTGTATTCTGTACAAAAGGCCAGCACTCACCGTCCATCAGGTTCTTATGCCATGTTCTTTGGGGATGTTTCTAGAACTTTCTAATAGTGTAGATTTCTCTCTGTCTCTCCTATTTGAGGCTGTGAGCCTTTTCAATCTGAGTGTATTTTTCTTCAATTCTGAAAAATGTATCTCCATTGTTTTCAAATACTTTCTCTTCCGTGTTGTATCATCTTCCTTCTGTTGGGACTCCCGGCCCCTGCGCGCGCGCCCATCTGTCCCCTGGGGCCCTCGCGGTTCGCTTTATTCTTTGTGTCCCTTTCCCAAAGCCTCCTGGTCACGCAGCGTTCGATGCCCCTCCCCACGGGGAGCAGACCAGCCCTGCATCAGCTCACCCACTGTTCTTCCAGCCCACGGCTAGCAACGGTAGACCAGAGATCAAACGGGCTGCACTCAGTGATTCTCGAATCCGCGGCTCCCAACTAGCGAGTAGAAAGAGCCGCGGGCAGGGGAGGTTTTATCGACAGGAAGGCGGCAGGAACCTTCCACGGGAGGTGGAGAGTCTCCGGCCTGGGCCCGCCGTCCTTTGGGGGATGCAAAGGGTCTTTGGAGATGGCTGACCCGGAGGGACATTCCAGGGCTGCCGCTCAGGTCCGGTGTTCAGTCGGCCAGGTGACAGGGACACAACACAAGCGACTCCACCTGGGCCTGTTGTCGCCTTTTACCACCACGTTCAGGTGCCCTCCCCTCCGAGATGCGCGTCCGCGTGTCCTCCCCGCTGCGCCCTCGGGTTTGAAAAGGTCCCGCTCCCTCGCCCCTCGGACGGCGGCGGCTTGGAGCGCTCACGGGCGAAGCGCGGGCCCCCGGGCGGGCGCCCAGCAGACCCCGAGCAGACGGTGGCGGTGACGCGGACGCAGGCCAAGGGCCCGGCCGCCGTGGGGAGCGGGCGCGCCACCTCCGTCCTACTCGGAAGGACCCGCAGTTGCCACGGCGAACGCGAGGCGCTACAAGGTCACGCTCTTGGCGGGGAAGAGGCGAAGCTGTGCACGGACGAAGGGGCGCGGCACGGAGAGAACGCAAGGGGTCCGCGAAAACACGCGACGACCTGCAGTCAGAGCGGCGAGAAAGGTCAACGGGCCGAAGCTGGCTGGGGTCCCGGGGGTGGGGCGGTCCGGGCGGACGGCGTGGAGGCGGCGGCCCCGCCTCGGCCCCACTGGGAGCCGGCCGCCGGCCTGGGCTCCTCTGCGCCGGCGGGGACCTCGCGGTCTGGACCACCACCCGGACGTCGAGACCGCCCCACCGGAAGCCCCGCCCACCGGCGGCCCCGCCCCGGACGCCCCGCTCAGTTGCCCTAGCAACACCCTATAGCCGAGCCCCGAGCTCCGCGTCGCCGGGCAACGGCACTGCCATAGCGACGGCGGGGCGTGTCCTGGGCCCGGGCGTCGGGCTCCCGCTAGGGCCGCGGGCGGAGTCCAAGGCCGGGACCGCGGGGGCTCTGTGAGCTCCAGCCGCACGCGGTGCGGTTCCTGGGCCCAAAATGCATTTGTCACTAGGGGAAGCGGAGGCCCACGCGGGAAAACGGAGGGAAGCGCTTGCTGTAAGACAGCGGGCTGGTGACCAGGCGGGATCCTGCAGGCCGGGCCAGGACCCTTTTCTTCCCAACTTCGCTCAGCGGGCTGAGCAGGTCCTGGCCCCAAGAATGACCTGCATGGGACTGTGTCCTGGACCCGGACTCTGGGTCCCGCACCCCCTCTGGCTGAGGCCTCCTGCCCACCTGGTCCCTGCTGAGTCGCCGGGGGGTGGGGGGGGCTCCCTCCAGCTGCCCCAGGGCAGGCCTTGCCCACCCCTATCACACTTTCTCTTCAGCTCCTGCAGCCTTTCCCTAAAACTGAGAGTTCCCGTGCTCCCAAGCTCCGCTGGGATGCCTCCTCCATGCAGGCTTCCTGCCTCACCGCTGTTGGAACAATCCCATCCTATGCATGCTCATCTGCTCCATCCTGTGAGCGTTTCCCGTGGTGTTTAAAGTGGGCACGACGCGCTCCTTGGGGTTTGGGAGGGCAGGACAAACGAGTAACCAGGCCGTGTGTGAATAGTCGGGGAACCAGGCTGTCTGGCTGCAGTCCTGGGCAGGAGGGTGTGGCCCAGACTCCCGGCTGGGAGGCCAGCACCTGTGCAGGGCGCTCAGGAACCTCAGCGATGGTGAGGACCCGTCTCCTGCAGGCCTGGGGCTGCCAAGATGGGGCGGAGACCGCACACCAGCCACCGGTCTGAATGCAGCGGAAGGAGGCCTGGCAGAGTCCCGGTCACTGGCCTGGCACGTGCAGTGGGGCTGAGATCCAGGAGCTGGCCAGAGACTCAAGTCCGGGGGCTGGGACTGTCCACCAGGGTGACCTGAAGGCAGCCTGAGGCCGGGAGGGCCTGACCAGAGCCCCGTTGACTGGAGGCTGCAGCTGGAACGGCCAGCACCGTAACCCAGAGGGGCAGCCAGGCAGACGGCCTCCCTACCCTCTAGGGGGGTGTGGAATCTGCAGAGCGCTTCTTTATGAATGACTGAGTTCGGGCCACTCACACCGTCTGGCACAGGGAGGTGCAACGGGCACCCCCGTTTCACAGATGAGAAAACAGGCTGAGAGACTCGAAAAGGCCCCAGAGGGTCGGAGGGTACCTGAGGTGAGTCCAAGCCAGACCCCTGGCCCAATACTCTTTCCACGACTCCAGTAGCTTCTCCCAGGCCAGAGCAGCAGGGCAGGGGGGCGGCAGACCTGGGGATGGTGGGAAGCAGGCTCCCGGTGGCTGCCCTGCCGCCCCAGGCTCGAATTAATGGAGGCATGTTCCCTGGAGAGTGGGCTGGCTGGAGACGCGCCTCCTCACAGTTCCCGGTCTCACCTCACCGCAGTATCACCCAGGAGGTAGGACTGTTGTTACACAATGTCACAGCCTGCAGGGGAGGGGCATCGCCAGGCCCCAGTCTCGGAAACCAGGAGCCACAGCTGGGACAGAGCGGAGCGGGGAGACTCCCACCCATCGAGGTGGAGGCTGGCAGGGCCCCAAGGGAAAGGGCCCTGGGTGGCCAGTCTGGGGGCCCCCAGGGACCTGTGCTGGCGTGCGCAGCTCTGCTGGGCTCCGGCCGAGTGCTGGGTAAAGGCTGCTGACTCAGGGTCCAGCCAGCAGCAGCTGGCAGCCAGCAGGCAGGGCTGGGGCCAGAGCCTGCTGAGGGGACACGTGTCCGCAGAGCGGCTGCTTCCAGTGGTTCCCTGGTGACCTGGACCAGAAGGCAATGCTCACTCCAAAAGTCAGCAACGTCCCAGCGCCCCTCTGCTTTCTCCCCTCAGGGCCTCTCCACTGTCCCCTCCTCAAAGGGCCTGCGAGCTCTGAGCTGAGTCTGGGGCTGGCGGTGGTTGTGCTGTTTGTTCTGTGGGGCTCTTGAGTCGACCCACCCTGAGCTGGGCCGTGGGGGAGGAAGCGGGCTGGGGCCCTGGGCTGGGGCCTGTTGTGAGCCTGCGCGCAGGGCAGGGGAGGGGAGGGGAGGGGCTAAGAAGGGTCCCTGGGGTGCGGCGTGTGGGTGCGCCCAGCACACTGCTAGGTGCCCCAAGGCTGAGGGACCGAGTGGGCACAGTGCTGCCCAGGGCAAGTCTGTGGCCTCACTGAAGACAGAGACACCGACGCTTCCACAAGAACTTACAGCCCAGTGGGGGAGGGGGTGCATGGCTGTGTCCCGGGGTGCACAGGGCGGGTCCCCCTTCACACCCAAACCCTTCATTTTCATGGTCAACCCTGGCCCTCTCAGCCCCTGGCCCCGCCCACACCGTGCTCTCCAAGACAAAGACGCCCAATGACACTAATGCCTGGGCTCACCTCCCCTCAGCAGGTCCTGCCCCCCCCCACCGTCCGCCCTGAGAAAACCGTGGGTCCTCCAAGTCCCTGCTGCTGCCGCAGCCGAGGGTGCCACCCACTCACACCTGAGCGGAACCCTGGCTGAGGACGCGCAGGCCCTTCTCAAAAGCCTGTGATCATTGCCAGGCTGTCAATCAGGCCCGAGCCCCGCCCACCCCGCCAACATCAAAACCTTCTTTCAGGAAGAAACGTACAGGCCGCCTTCTCCGATGCGGGTGGTGGGGGTGACCTAACACCGAGGAGGTTGGGACTTGCTGGGTCCATTGTCCCCGAGGAGAGACCCCAGGCAGGGTCCTGCCACTCCCAGCGATTGCCTCTCGGGGCTCCTCTCACTCCCAAGACACAACTTCCAGCGACAGACAGACGCGTACAGCGGCGACGAGGCAGCAAGTTTGTTTAGGGACCACAGACGGCCATGGGACTACAGGCAAGGCTGAATGCCCCGCGTACAGAGGAAATAAAGTCAGTGAGTGTGTTAGTGAGTGAGTTTGTTTTACACACTTGAGCCAAGGCGACAAGTGGGCACTCCGCTAATCCGAGTGCTGACTATTGAGGTTCAGGGGTTGTATACATCAGTCAGCTTCTCGGTCCCCCTCCTGCTCCCCTTCTTGGGAACCAGCTACAGCTGCAAAGGCTTCTCAGCTGGAAAAGGCTCTTTGTCTGCGTGAAAAAGGCTTCCTTTCCCAGCGGAGCCCCAAGGACGCCCTTCCTCCGGCTCCGTCCCTGCTGGTGACCTTCTGCTCCCAGCCATCACACCGGACTGGGCTCGGGATGGCTGAGTCAACGAGGGAGGCTCGCCTCCCTTTTGCTTCCAGCCTCCCGCAGTAAGCTCTTCGTTAGATCCTGGTGGCGGGGCCCTGCTTCATGTCCCTCCGTCTGGCTGCTGGTGGCTACTCGAGGGAGTAAGACTGAAAGGACACCCCGTCGGCGAACGAGAGCAAGCGTGCCCTTCGTCAGAACCAGCAGGACGTGGCCGTGGGCTGAGGGGGCCGAGGAAGCCTGAGACGCCTGGACGGAGGACCCCACGCAAGGCTCGGGGAACGGGCCGCGGCAGCCAGACTCCAGAGGAAGCGGGAAGGCGGCCGTTGAGGTGGCAACGCCTGGAGTACTGAAGCGGAAAACAGAAGCTACGCCGAGGGGAAACAAAAATTGGTTCTTTGGAAGTGAGAAGAAGCTGTCACCGTAGAAACATATTTGAAAATAAATATATGAGAAGCGAAAATCTAAATAAAAGAGAGAATTCTCCAGGAGTATACATGATCAAGACGTTCTCACGGGCCGCTGCGAATGGAAGGATTGCCTCCCCCGAATCCCTATGCCGAAACTTGGACCGCAGCGTGATGTGTGTGTGTGTGGGGGGGGGATCTGGAGGTGGGTAAGTCGTCGTGAGGGTGGAGGCCTCATGGGGACCCCAGGGAGCCCCCGCCTGCTCCGCCGTGGAGGACTCAGGGAGGTGGCGCACCATCTGCGACCCAGGAAGCGGGGCCCCACCAGGCACGGAGTCTGCAGGCACCGTGGTCTTGGACTTTCAGCCTCCGGAGCCGTGAGAAACAGTGTCTGTTGTTTTTATGCTGCCTCCTTAGCGGCGTCTGGTACAGGCGCCTGAACAGACCAACACGCGAGGAGAGAGAAACCCCGAATGGTTCAGTAATGGTCCAGTGACCCGGGGGGTGGGGGCAGTTGGTGACTCCAGGCTGTGGGAATACGGCAGAACATCCCTGTACGAGGCTTTGGGAGGTGCACGAGAGGGTGTACGTGTGTGCCACACATGAGTGTGCGTGTGTGCACTGTGTGTGCCTGGGGCGCCTTCTCTCCAACCGTGTGCACTGGTTCCTGTGGCCGCTGTGACAACTGACCACAACTGACCACGAACGTGCTGGCTCCAAGGCACAGAAGCGTGTCCTCCGGCCCTTAGGGCGGCCGCACCCAGCGGTCCCGCTGGGCCAGGACCATGGGGTCGGTGTGCCCCTCCGGAAGCTCTGGGGACGTCTGTCCCTGCCTCTCTCCGCTTCGGGAGCCACACTCCCTGGCGTGGGACCCCTTCTGCCACTTGCACCCCATAAGCCCCTGCTGCCATCACCACATCGTCTTCTGCCTGAGCCTCGGGGGGACCACGAGTCAGGCGGCGTGGAGGCTCCTGGGTGGGTGAGTGCGTAGCAGGGCCGAGGACTGACCTCGTTTCTGTTCCAATAAAGTATGCACAGCCTGCCCTCCCATTTCGTCATTTAACTGCATCAGGCCCGGTGGCCGTGGCCGTCCGCAGCACGGACGTCCCATAGATAACGCGGCCGACATTCTGTGCCCGAGGTGCACCCATCTGTCCCCTACACAAGCTGCCCGCAGCCCCGCTCCCCTGAGGCCCCCGGGCAGGGCCCTCCGGCTAAGTGCCTGGGCGCAGAACTCTTGTGTCACCGTGCTGGTGTCGGTCTCTTCCTGCCTGTGTTTGCCCCAGATTTGTGTTTCTGTCCGCGTGATGATGCACTTGTTATGTATTTTCCTAAGCAATCACTTGTCCGGACCCCTTTGTACAGACGGAACCTCGGGTGAATTCCTGCCTCTGTGGCCGGCTGATCGCCTGGAGGGGTGCCCTCAAGGGTCCTCCGTCCCACCTGGTCCCCAGGAAATGCAGCTCACGGCCAACAGAAGGCGGTCAGGAGGCCGACAGGAGGTCAGCAGATGACATCGCAGAAGCGAAACTGGCCGCAGAGGTGGCTGTAATTAAATCTTTTCTTAGATCTTGGCGGAGAGAGGCTGACCTTGGAGGAAGGAGTTTGGGGATCGATGCCTTCCTCCTTTGTCCTCCCAGAGGCCTGGGAGGAGCCAGGAGGCCAGTCCAAGCCCTGAGGATGGTACGTTCGCTAAGCTTTCACCGGGAGCGAGTGTGGGCTCAGAGTCACGTGGGCTCGGAGTCCCGTGGGCCAGCCACATCGAGCACTGCTTTCCGGGCGGAATTCAGGCAAAGGCCGAGCAGAGGCGGGGATGCGCCTGGAATCCAGAGGTGGAGGCCGGGCCAGAGCAGCCCTGATGGGGAGAGCGAGCTCCCTCTGCTGGTCAGTGAGGAGCATGAGCCCAGTTGCACTGTGGTCTGAGGCCCATCCCGGGAGCAGGAGGTAGGTACCCAGAACGCATCTAGAAATGGTAGGAAAGGGTAGCAAGGTGCCCCTCAAGGGGCATGTCTTCCAACTAAGCCTGACCTCCAGGCACTGTCCACCGGGGTGGAGGGGGGCCTGCCTGGCCCAGGCTCCCTCCAATGGAGAACCACTTCCCCGGAAGATCCCACCTGGGCAGAGGGCAGGGAGCCCCCACTCAGCGTGAACACCTGGGCGCCCTGCTGCTCCCAGCCAGCCTAGCCGGTCTCCCCTTTCCCTCCGCTCGTCCCCACTGTGAATGGAGGCACCATGGGCGGGCCACTCCCTGCTCCGTGCCTCAGTCTCCCCATCTATACACTGGGGGCGGGGGGTTAAAAGGCTGCTTTGGTTGAGTTCAGTTCTGTGAAGTGTCCAAGGCAGGAACTGCAAGGGGCAGCCAGGGGACCCGCCCCCCCACCCTGGGCTTTTGGTTTCAGCCCTTCCCAGATGGATCTGGCAGAGGAGGGGTCCCAGCCCCCCCACCCCAGGAGGGCTAGGACCCATGCTCCTGGCCGGGCCACAAGAAGAAGCTTCCCCTCCGGGTCCTGTCACCTCCCCAGCCTCCTCAGCAGCCTCCTGGGCCCTGTCTGGAGCCTGGGGATGCAGCAGCCCCGCCAGTGACGGCTTCCCGGGGACAAGAGCAGGGGGCAGGTCAGCAGAAAACCAGCATCCCAGACACCCTTCCAGCCACACACACCGGGTCTGGGGTACGGGGGCAGCACAGAAAGGATGCGCAGACATTCCCAGGACCCCTGAGCAGAGACAAGGGGACAGGGAGGCCTGGGAGCTGCCCCAGGTCGTCCGGCAGAGCTGGGCCAAGGTCTGGGCTGTGGACTTAGCAGAGGAGCCCAGGGGCGGGTCTGTCCTGAAGAGGGGAGTCTCCTGACCTGGGGTGACCCTGCTCGAGCACATCCTGCTCCCTTTGTTCCTGTCCCCTCTGCCCAGAGGCCCCTGGGGGTTGGGGGCAGGGAGAGACTCGGGGATAGGAGGCCAGCCAGGCGGTGGGGGCCCTGGGCATCGAGCGAAGGCCTGGAGACCCAGAGCTCTCCATGTAGGGGATGCGGGTAGATAGAGGTGTATAAATGCAGAGTCTCGGGCCCTGCCGGGCCTCCACAGCCAGAATGTGATTTCCGCAAGCTCTGAATTGTGTCTCCACGAAAGGGTGAGAAGCGCCGTCACCCATAAACAACTTGCCCCAGCCATGGGTGACGCTGGGACCTGCAACCCAGGCGTATGCCCTGACTAGGAATCGAACCGGCGACCCTTTGGTGCTCAGTCCGCTGAGCCACACCAGCCAAGGCTGAAGATATTTTCAAGTTGCGCGATTGTTTCCGCCCAAACCACCTGTCACTGCCTCTGTGGGTCCCCGCAGACTCCGGCCTCGAGAGGTCACTGTTGTGTCGCTCACCCCGGAGCGTACCTGTGCTGAGCGTCCCTGTGCCCCCTGGAGCCAGCATGGGGTCCCCCACCTACTCCATCCAGGGTGGGGCCCAAGCACAGGTTTTTGGAGCTGGGGGAGCTGGGACCCCAGGCCCACCCCCTTGCAGCCTTCCTGTGCTTGGCCACCTGGCCTCCTCGGGCTCCTGCTGATTCTTGCCAGTGAGAAACACAGCTTCTCCAGCCCATTCAGTCCTGCCGAGCCAGACTCAGGCCCCCAATGCCCACGTCCGGTACCCCTGCCTTCCTGGCACAGAGGTTCACTGTGGAGGGTGGGGCAAAGCACCTCCCTTTCCAGGCTGTGATCCGTCCCTGCCACAGGTGACATCGAGGTTCTGGTGGTCTCTCAGGATAAACCCCAGTGGGCCTTCCTCGTGCCAGACTGTGCCCGGCTCCCTGGGCCTGGCCCACTGTGCACCCCTAACCCCATCCTCCACCCCATTAACCTTCCTCCGGGCCAGTTCTTGGCTCAGAACCGCCCCTCAATGCTGTGGCCCCGCCCAGCCCTCCAAGGCCACCTTGGCCGCTGCCTGTGCGTTCTCTCACCATCTTTCTCAAAATCATCCGCCGGCACAAGGTCGGCGGTAAAGGGCGGCGAACACACAATTAACAGAGCGGAAAGCAAAGCCTCTTCCAGGATGGGTGAGAAGGAGGCTGTGGCTCATCACGCTGGGGGTGGATGCAAATTGCCACCACCCTGGGTTCGGGCTGCTGGGGAGCCCTGGGCGATTCCGGACCCAGTTCTGCTGTGTGAAGAGCAAGATTTTAAGTTCATATGTTGATTAAAAACACCTCCTCCCCTCCTCCTCTGGCCCTGCGTGTCCCGATATTTAAACTCAGCATCCCAGGGACACCCAGCAGGGCCTGGCACTGGGCAGCAGAGGGGGCCGCAGAGGCCCCAGCGCCCAGGGCGGGTGCTGCCCGCTCTCACGGCACCGCTGGGAGGGGCTGGTGGCAGACCTGGAGGCTAAAGCTGCCGTTTGCGATTTTCCTATCAGTTGTGGAAAACCAGAAGTTAATATTTTTAACGTTGTTGGACCCCCCCCACCCCCCCGTCCTTAGGAAGCAGGACCCGGGAAGCCTGCCTGGCAGGGAGGGGGTGCAGAATGGGCACCAGGCCCTTGTCTGGACGGCACACCCCTCCCGGAGCCGCCTCCTGGGGCTGCTGGCTCAGGGCCCTGGCGAGGCCGGCCGGGTGGGCTGGTCGCCCCTCACAGAGCTACGATCCACCGGTCCCAGGGTGGGTGCTGCCTCTGGCCTTGGTGTCGAGGCCGGAACTACCTGGTCCACCTGGCCGGGTGGCCCTCCTCGGCAGGACTCGGGAGGCGGGGCTGCAGCCCCCACCCTGCTCCTGGCCGTCCTCAAGGGCCCCACGGCTGGGTCCCACGGCTCCCAATGGGCTCTGGGCCTGAGGAAACGCCCTGTCGATTGCGACAGCTCCTCCCACAGCATCAGCACAGGGCGCCTGTGTGCGAACAGAGCACACACACCCCCCTCCGCTCTCCCTGGACACTCCCACGTGCCAGGCCGGGCCCACAGCTCCTCTCGGAGTGGAGTCCTGCCCGAGGGGCACGGGCAGTCAATGGACAGCGTGGCCCGTGGGGCATGCAGCGTGGCAGGAGGGTGTCCAATTCACCCCAGAAGATCAGGAGGCTGTGGCTGGGAATAAATGTCGAAGGCTCGGTCCAGGGTCTTACCGTCTGCAAACTGGACGCACACAGAGGCAGCACCGGGGCTCCGAGGAGAGGCAGGAGCCTGGGGTTCGAGAGTTCGAAGCGCCGGTCCAGGCAGGCATGTCCGGGAGCCTGGACGCTGGAGCCTCGCCATTCAGAAGTCATTCGGGCGGCTCCCCGCAGGCGTGACGTGTGCGCAGGTGCTGACGCAGCGCAGGCGGCTGCGTGCCGAGGTCCTGCTGCGGGACAGGGAGGACCAGAAGCGGCTGCTCCCAGGGCCCCTCGGAGCAAGAATAATGGCCTCCTCAGGCCCCAGCTCACTTGACTTTGGTAACTTGGCAGCCTGAACCCAGCGACTCCAGGACTCCATGTCCCCTCTCCTGCAGGGGCAGCTGAGGCACACGGGGGTAGGGGGGCTGGGGGGGACAGGGGTGTGGCCACAGCAGGCGAGGGGCTGAGCAAAGACCTGGACAGCCCGTGCCAGGTCGCAGGTGCTCAGGTGAGGCTGGAGTGAAGGGCCAGTGTGCTGGAGGGCAGGCAGGGGACAGAGCTGGGGTTGTCCCCTCTAGACAGGCTGGTACAGCAGCCTAGGTGGGAGGGAGGACCAGAGGGAGGAGGGGATGTCGTCACCATGAGTGGCAGACACGGAGGCGGGGCCCGAGCTGATCGGAGGGGGCTGGCCCTTGGGGAGGTGGCTCCGTGTCCCCAGCAAGCAGGATGTCCCCAGCCTCAGGCACAGCCTTGGGGCTGACATCCTCTCAGGGCTGTGGCAGGTCAGCACCTGCTTGGGCTAGCCTGGCACCACACTGTGACTCACAGAGGTCACCAGGCCACAGATGCCATGGCAGAGCAGGGCCTCGCTGCCAGCTCCCTCAGGGGTCTGCATGGCCCTCTTCCCACCTTTGCACCTGAGCCCCTGGCAGGCCCTCGCCACCCTGCCCGACCCCAGAGTCAGGGTGCCTCTCCATTCTCCACGGCTCCACTCCCGGGTACCCGCACGCCCCCTTGACTGAGTGCCACCACCCCCTCAGTGCTGTGAGGTCCCCAGGTGCTCAGACTATGGCTGACCAGCCAGCCTAAGACGTCACACGAACCCAGCCCCAGTGACGAGCGCTGGATGGAGGGGCCCTGCCGAGCTCAGGAGTGAGTCCCCAGGAGATGCCTCCAGCTGGGCCCAAGGGGGCGGGTGGTGCTGCCTCCTTGGTCACTTGCCAAAGTCCTGACGCTCCCGTGGCTACTGTGGCCCAGGGTGTCAGTCCCTCAGCACAGGTGGGATGTCCTGGCACCCCCACCCAGGCACCTCGGGAACGCAGGGAGCCCGCAGGCCTCCTTCACCGGGGGCCTCTCTGACTTCCCCGGACACCAGCGGCTCTGCTGGGTGGCCACTCGCCAGGCCTGGCTCCTACTCCTGCAGGGACACTTGGCCCCCATTTACTCTGTCAACTCGGCAAGCAGAGGGGACTCCCCCACATGTGCCCTGGTTAGACGTGCAAGTGCGAACCTGAGGACCTTCAGGCTCCAAGGGGTGGATGGAGTGCTCGTTTCCAGAAGGACCAGGGGTGACGGAGTCCTCAGTGTGTGCGTGTGTGTGTGTGTGGGCCGAGTCTGGCCCACGGCTTGCTTTGTAAATAAAGTTTTATTGGCACACAGCTGCACCGCTCTGGTTGAGTATTAGCAACACAGACTGGAAAGCCTGACGAGCCTGAAATATTGGTTCTCTGGTCCTTTAAGAAAAACGCTGGGGCCCCCAGAGCCCAGCACGAGCACTGGGGAGGGGGGGGTTCTGCCAGGCAGGGAAACTGAGTCAGGAGCCCAGCTGTCCGCCCAGGACCCCTGAGCAGAGCCTTCAGGAGGGGCTGGCAGGGAGGCTGCCCCATCCCGGCTCTGCATTGGTGGGTCTCTGAAGCTCCTCCCCTCAGGAGGGTTCAACACCCCAGGTGTCAGGCGCTGACTCCAGGTGTGCTCTTGGATGAGGGGCTGGGTCACCACCACAGGCAGGCAGCTCTTGACACCGCCTACCCCCACCGTCCCGCAAGGGGCAGCTGGGAAATGCTCCGTGCTCTGACCTCGGTCAGGGTGGCCCTGGGATCCCAGGCAGCAGGCTGGGTGCGGACCATGGCCTCACACCCATTGCTGGTGGCCCCCCCGGAGGTCCTGCTGAAGCCCATCTCCGTGCCCGACCGGCTCCTGCTGGGGCCCGGCCCCTCCAACCTTGCTCCGCGCATCCTGGCGGCCGGGGGACTGCAGATAATCAGCCACATGCACAAGGAGATGTACCAGGTGGGCTAGGGGGTGCCGAGCCCCTCCCGGCAGGAGGGCCGGGAGCCGGGGAGCAGGCCCTGACCTGCACGCCTGCCGCCCCCAGATAATGGACGAGATCAAGCAAGGCATCCAGTACGTGTTCCAGACCAAGAACCGCCTCACGCTCGCCATCAGCGGCTCGGGCCACTCTGCCCTGGAGGCTGCCCTGGTCAACCTCCTGGAGCCCGGGGACTCCTTCCTGGTCGGGGTCAACGGCATCTGGGGCCAGCGGGCCGCCGAGATCGGGGAGCGCGTGGGTAAGGGGCGGGGCGGGGGTGGGGTGCGCCCGCCACTCCAGCCTTTCCCATCCCCCGCCTCAGGCAGGACGCCGCACCAGCCCTGGCCCTCCCTGGCCCTCCGGCCTCCGCCTTCCGGCTGGTCTGTCCCGAGGTGCGGTAGGATGACGGGGCTTCTTAGGTAGAAGTCCCCCTCAGAAATCTCAGAAATAAACAACTACTGGAGCCACGGAACACGGAGGAAGGGACAGGGTTTCCCTTCCAGAGCGAATCGTGGCGAGGGAGGCCTCAGAGGCAGCAGCGAGACCCACGTTTAACGATTGACCGTGTGCTCCACAGCACACGTGTCCGTGCCGTCCAGTTAATGGACAACCTCGGACAGCTGCAGGGGCTCCAACCCTTCACCCAGTGCCCTTTCACCCCCAAACTGACCGGGCGGAGGCCAGGACCCCAGGGAGCTCTGACTGCCCCCTGCTCAGCCTGGACAGGCCCCTGCCCCGAGGTTCGGATGGTCCTGGGGCCTCGGGGTCTCCTGCACACAGTTCTGGGGCTCCCCCCTCCTCCACTCCTTCCTTCCTTCTCCCCTCTCTCGCTGGGAAGGCCCCGTCCACACGGCCTTCAGCAAACGGTTGTTTCTTTCCTGTGCATGGGAAGCCAGGCCACTGGGCTTGGGGAAGGTGGCCTGAGGGAGGGACGGGCAGCTGAGCCAGACGCTGCTCTTGGCCCGAGCACACCCCACTCTCCTCTCCCGAGCGGGGGCTGCAGCGGGGGCTGCGGCTGGGTGGGCTGCTCAGCACGGCCCTGCCCCTCACCGTGGCTCCTGCCCTGTGTGCTGGGGCAGAAGCGGCCCATGGCTCACACTGGCCCTGCCCCCAGGAGCCCGTACTCACCGGCTGACCAAGGATCCCGGGGGCCACCACACACTGCAGGAGGTGGAGGAGGTGAGGGGCGTTGCCGTTGCCAACCACGGGGACGGAGGGGTGCTGGCCGGCTGGGTGGGCGTGGTGGCGTCTGCACCAAGTGACCCCCCACAGGAGGAGCACTCTGGAGCCTGGGAGCAGGTGGGAAGCCTGATGGGGGGGGGGGTTCTGCATGGCAGGGAAACTGAGTCAGGAGCCCAGCCCTAGAGGCAGGGCCAGAGGGGTTGGAGGTGTGAGGTGGGGAGCAGGACCTGCCCTGACTCTCCAGGTGTGGGCCCCTCCCTGACAGGGGTCAGTCCAAGCCAGCCCAGACCCTGGGGACTCGGCTGACCTCACAAAGGTCCCAATGTCCCCACGGGCAGGCCCCCTATCCCTGGTCTCCAGGAGGAAGTCCCTCTCTTCCGGAATGAGCCCTCCTCCCAAAGTCACTGGCTCCCACACACACAGATGGGGGGCTACACCCACCCCTGGAGGGAAGGCATGTTTGGGGGGCAGAGCCTGCCCTGCCCTCACCGGGGAAAGTCCTTCTGTGGGCACTGGCTGGCCCAGGGGGAGGCCTCTCCTCCCACTGACCACCCAGAGCTGTCCCTCTGTCCCCCTCAGGGCCTGGCCCAGCACAAGCCGGCGGTGCTCTTTCTGACCCAGGGGGAGTCCTCCAGCGGCGTGCTGCAGCCTCTCGAGGGCTACGGGGAGCTGTGCCACAGGTGAGCCCGTCCCCACGGGTGAGCCCGTCCCCAGGGGTGAGCCCGTCCCCACGGGTGAGCCCGTCCCGTGGGTGAGACTGTCCCCATGGGTGAGCCCGTCCCCACAGGTGAGCCCATCCCCACGGGTGAGCCCGTCCCCAGGGGTAAGCCCCTCCCCACGGGTGGGACCATCCCCACAGGTAAGCCTGTCCCCATGGGTGAGCCTGTGTCCAGGTGGCAGTGCGGGGGCAGAGCCCAGGCTTGGTGGGTGGGGTGCTGGCAGGTCCCTGCAGCCCGGGTGGTAGCGGGTGGGCAGAGTCCCCACCCTTCGATGCCTCCACCCAGCATCTGCCACGAGGTGTGGGGTACAGGCACTTCTCAGGGTCCTCCTTGTTCTTTGCTGAGTGCGGGGGCTCCGCTCCTGAGAGCAGGATGAGGGTCTCTCCATGGCCAGATGCCCACACCGCATCCATTGCCCCATGGCCCAGAGTGTTTGAGGCTAACCCAGCTCCCCGGCTCCCAGGACTTGGGGGGGCCTGCCCCACCTCGCCTGAGATCCCAGAGCCCCAGGGCAGCCTCGGCCATCCACTCCCTCCGCCAGCCTCCCCCACCCCTGCACAGGCACACGGGGCCTTGGAGGAGCCAGGGGCTCCCCCCACCCCGTGACCAGCTGTCCTGCCCTGCAGAGTTGACCACAGGCTGGAAGGATGGGACCCCATGGCCAGGCAGGCTCCTCCACGGGGATCCCAGCCCACCTGCCCCCCGAGTCTTGTCCATTGACTCAAGCTTACCAACGCGACCTGGGCTGTGACCCTGAGGGCTCCACCTGTCCCTCCGTGCCCACTCCGCCTTTTTCTAAGAAAACGTGGAGGCGGGGGCCAAGCTTTGGTTCCAGTGTTTCTGGACTCTGCCCTCTGACCTCTGACCTCACGGTCAGCAGGCTGCTGGCGGAGGGGCCCAGGCTTGCACTGAGAGGCCCCTGGGCCCCGTGCACACACACCCTTGGGCCTGAGCCCTCGGAGCCCCCTTGTGTGGGGGGACCCTGGGTCAGCAGCCCCACCTGCCTCACTGGATGGCCCCTCCCCCAGGTACCAGTGCCTGCTCCTGGTGGACTGCGTGGCTTCTCTGGGCGGGACCCCCCTCCACATGGACCAGCAAGGTGAGGGCCACGACCCCCCAGGCAGGCCGGCTCCCTGGACTCATCAGAAGCCAGGGCTTCTGTGGGGTGGAGGTAGGGGGTGGGCGGAGCTTCTCCGGGTCAACACACTCTCAGAGCCCCTGCAGGTGCAGGGAGAGGGGCAGAGCCCAGGGCCGTGACACCTCTGGTCGCGGCTGGGCCTCCACACCCCCATCTGCCCCGGCCCCCCACCAGCCTGTCGCACCCAGTGAGCTCCACGGTCAGATTGCCTTGCAGGAGAACCTCCTGGGACAATGGAGGGTTAGGGTTAGGGTTAGGGTGTCAGGGCCGTCCCCAAGGCCGCACACCACACCTCTCAGGCTGGCCGCACCACCGCCGGGGAGGGAGAGGCCGGGCTGAGGCTCCAGCCCAGCCCCAGAGCACAGGCCCCACAGACGGCGTGGCGCCCCTCGGGCCCAGGACACCCCACCGCGTCTGCCCTCCAGCACGGTGTCGGCAATGCCGGCCGCATCCTTTTCACTGACCACACGAGCACACCGCACTGCCCGCCTCTCCTCTTGGTAGACTTTGGGGCTCTTCCCGGCGTGAGGCTGTCAGGACTGAGCGAGGAGGGTGGTCCTGCCCAAGCCTGTGGGCGCACACTCGAGGCCACTCCTGGGGGCCCCACCAAGGAGGTCGGAAGGTGGGCGCAGCCCGGCCTTGCTCCGCCATCTTCCCCGCAGCCCAGAACCACTGGGCCTTCAGAGAAGCTGTGGGTGTTTCATGACTAATCAGGGGCTCAGGCTCCAAGGTGTGAGCAGAGCAGCCTGCCCCACCACGTCCCCGCCTGCCCCTCCCACTGACACACTCTGACACCGAGTGCGGCCCTCCCCCCACCGCCTCATCGCTGCCCCTTGACCAGCTGCACCTGCCTCGGGGTCAGCGTCCTGCCCCACGGGGCAGGGCTTAGCCCTGCAGGAACATCCCCTCACTGCAGACACCGGCGACACAGTGGGTCCCCGGCTCCCCCAAGACGGTAGGCCCTGAGCTCTGGGGGCACCCCTGCCGGAGTGACCCCGCCTGGGGGGCTCACCCTGCGAGCTGCCCCCACAGGCATCGACGTCTTGTACTCGGGCTCCCAGAAGGTCCTGAACGCCCCCCCAGGCACGGCGCTCATCTCCTTCAGTGACAAGGCCAGGTGAGGGGCCCAGGGCCGCACGTGCAGGGGGGCCAGGGGTCCCCCGGAGGGAGGGACGACCGGGAAGGGCATGGTGCCACGGGACATGCTCCGAGATGCCCCTAGAAAGCTTCTCAGGGATCCTGATGGGCTCCACCCCCTCCGCCCCCACAGGTGTGACAAAGCTCTCGTTCCCAGGGACCAGGGGCTGGGCACGGCGAGGGCCACGCATGTGGGGCAATGGCCTGGCCAGTCCGCCTTCTGAAGATGCCCCTCAGGGAGCCTGGGCTTGGTGTGGGAGGCAGGGACCGGCCTTCCAGGAATCCCTGGCTACAGGACTGGGGCCCAAGGCTACCCCGCCCCTCACTGCTGCTGCCACCAGCCCCGGCTCAGCATCTAGGAGCCAGGGTGGGCGGCGGAAGGGGGAACTGGCCCCAGCAGGCTGTGGGCGGGTGCTGGTTGGTGCCATTTGCCAGGCAGAGACCACGTGGGGTGGAATCAGGGATTCCGTGTCTGAGTGACCCAGGAGGGGTGGGGGGCGGCTGGGTCTGGGTCCAGAGAGCAGGCAGGCCCCGGCTGCTGGGCAGACCTGGGTGCCCAGCCTGCGGAGGGGGGCTGCCCAGAGGCCCCTCTATGACACTCAGCTTCACAGATTATGCCCCAAGGTGTGCACAGCCTCCGGGAGAGGGGGGCCCCAGCCTCAGTTTCCCCTTTGTCCTTTTGATGTGTTTGGACTCACCAATTCAGGAGCAGTCCCTCCTGCCCTCAGTGATGACCATCTTTCGCTGACCCTCTGACACGGGGACTGAGGCAGGATGACTTCCTGGGAGGGGCCAGCGAGAGGGGGCCAGGCCCGGCCTCCACAGAGCAGGGTCACACCGAAGTGGCAGAGGTGCCGGCCAAGCCCAAGGGTCAGCAAGGCTGGGCTGCTTGAGGGGCCCACAGCTCACCAGGGCCTGTCCTGGGTCCCCACTTCTGAGAAACGAGGGCCCGGGGGCGGGGGGTGACCACACAGGCTCTGCAGCTGGACGGGCAGGGGCTCAGGCTGGCCCCTCCTCCCCAGAGACAAGGTCTACGCCCGGAAGACGAAGCCCTACTCCTTCTACCTGGACATCAAGTTGCTGGCCAACATCTGGGGCTGTGACGACAAGCCCAGGACGTGAGCGTTGGGCAGGGACGGGTGGGCTGGTGGGCAGAGGGGCGTGGGGGGTGTCCTCCCGCTGCCCCAGCCCCTCATCAGCTTCACTCACTGGGTCCTCAGGCCCACATCTGGGCCCCCACCTGGCTCCCCACTTCCCCCATGGCCTCCGCCTTTTCCCAGGGCCCTGTCCCCGCAGAAATCCCAGCCTAGCATCAGACATTTGAACTGGGCCACATCTCCCCATTTCTGGGCCTCAGTTGACCCGTATCTCAAAAGAAGGGGGTGAACCAGGGGCTCTCTGTGAGGTGGCTCTGGCTGTAACCCCAGGCCCCCTATGCTACCCACGGGGACAGGAACCCCAGGTATTGTGCCCCACCCAGTGGGCCCGGTGGGAGGGGGGAGCCAGCCGGGCAGTGTCCTGTGAGGTGGGGGCAGCACCCCTCCGAGCCCCACTCCTGCGGACCTAGCCGCCCTTCCAGCTCTGAGTCCATGATTCCCACCTGCAGTGTTCCGCTGGGAAGGGAGCTGGCCCACCCTCCCAGAGCCTGACCCGCCCCGTCCCCACCCAGTGACCTGGACCGAACCCCCTCCTGTCTTCCAGATACCACCACACCACCCCTGTCATCAGCTTGTACAGCCTGAGGGAGAGCCTGGCGCTCATTGCGGAAGAGGTGAGGCGTGGGTGTGCTGGCAGGACCGAGGGTGGCGGGGACAGGGCCGGCGGGTGCTGGGGGAGGCAGTCCATGAGGACCCCGCCTGCAGCCGGGTTTGAGTTACAACGACCGAAGTTCAGCAGTTCTCCCGGGTAGGGGCTGGAGCCGGGCAGAGGCAGCACCAGGAACCCCGCCCACACAGGCCATAGGGCACGGCACAGCCTGACTTTGCTGTTCCGACCTCCTGTGGAGCGGCCAGGAGCTCCGCTGGCCGTGCTGTCCCCCCCACCCCGTGTCTGATCCTAAGTCACTGCCCCAGGGCTGAGCTGGAGGGGGGGCCCTGGCCCCTAGCACCCAGCTGGGTGGTGCACTCCCAGGGGTGGCTCCCACGGTGGCCGGGGTGTGACCTGGGTAGGGCAGAAGGAGGGTGACCTCCCGTGGGGCTGTGGGGTCAGTGTGGGAAGGAGGAGGCGACGCCTGTGCCCCAGAAAGTCCCCACCCTGCCCCAGCCAGCTCTGCCCTCCCCTCCCCAGGGCCTCAGCACTGGCTGGGCCCGCCCACCCCTCACCAGACCATTTCCACCTGCCCTGAGGTGGCCCCTGAGTCGGAGCCACCACGGCCCAGGTGGGGGGCTCACAGGGGCTCTCAAGGGGCCACCCCATGGGTGGATGCCAGCTCCCTGCCCCCAGCCCTCCCAGTCCCCCACCCACCGGTGCCTCTCCCCGAGCAGGGCCTGGAGAACAGCTGGCGCCGCCACCGGGAGGTCACCTCCTACCTGCACGGGCGTCTGCAGGAGCTGGGCCTGCAGCTCTTTGTGAAGGATCCCGTACGTTCGGGGGCAGGGGACGGGGCAGGGGGTGGTGACCTTGCTGTCCTCAGGCCCTCGCTCAGCCCTGCACCCCCGAGCCCCACCGGTCCCTCTGAAGCCCCGGGGCCAGGCATGGGCAGCCCCGCCGGGCTGTGGTGCTGGTGCTGAGCCCGATGGTCCCGCAGGCGCTGCGGCTTCCCACCGTCACCGCGGTGGCGGTGCCCGCCGGCTACGACTGGAGAGACATCGTCAACTACCTCATGGACCACTTCTCCATCGAGATCGCGGGTGGCCTCGGGCCCTCCTCGGGGAAGGTGAGGGGGTGGCCGCACATGCCGCAGAAACTAGTTGCCCCCACGTGGAGCACAGCTATGTCCAGGCCGAGGTCAGGGGTCGTCCCGGAGCCAGGATGGCAGGAGGGACTGTCCCTCTCCGGCCCCTGGGGGTCTGTGCAGGGGGATCTGGGCCTGTTGTCCCCAGTTGCCCAAGCGCAGACCCCGATTCCACCCAGAATGTCCTTCCTTCCCTCCGTGTGGCCCACCAGGCAGGATGCCCCGTTCTGGGCCCAGCTGTGCCCACCGAGAGGGTGATCTTTGCAAACGGCTGTCCCGGCTGCGTTTCCCAACCTCTGCGGGCTCGGCCTGGGCCTGGGGCTCCCTGTGTGACTACAGGGAGCCCCTGCCTGCCCTGTGTGCCCTGGTGGAGCGGGGGGCCTCGTTGGGAAGCCCCCCTGGCTCTGCCCAGACCCCAGCCAGGGCCAGGCAGGGTCCTGGACGGAGGCCAACAGCTCGCCCCTGGCCCACAGGTGCTGCGCATCGGGCTCCTGGGCTGCAACGCCACCCGGGAGAACGTGGACCGTGTGACCGAGGCCCTGAAGGAGGCGCTGCAGCACTGCCCCCGCAACAAGCTGTGACCTGGCCACCTGGCCAGGCCCCCCAGGAGGGGCTGGGGGCCCAAGCAGGGTCTGCGGGACTGACCGGCCGCTGCCAGACCCCCGAGACCCTTCTCCTTCCTGATGGAACTTCCTGGAAACGGCCCTTGGGGCTCGGGATCCACAGCTCCTCCCAAATGGCCTGCGGCCCCCAGGCCCCCGGCCTCCTGGGAATGTTCAATAAAGATCAGGCGCCGTCTGTACCCTCTGTGTGGGGCTGGGCCGCGGGAGGGTCTGGCAGGAGGGCAGGTCTGCCCCGCACTGCCCCTCGGCTGCGGGAGTTGCAGGGGCTTCGCTCCTCACCAGGGGCTGGCAGACGGGGCGTGCAGAGCCCCAGACCTTGCCACCAGGGGAACCCGCAGCCCCAGGCCTGGCTGTGGCCTGGGTCCTGTGGATGGGGGCAGGGAAGGACCTGAGCCTCGGTGACCCCCCCCCCCCACCAGGCCTCAGGTTGCAGCTGAGAGTGGCCTGGGGCCCCAGCCTCTTCCCCCTCCTCAGCTGGGCACCCTCTGACCCCTGTCCCTCAACTCTGGCCCTCCCTCGGGTTCCCGCCTGTGCTGAGCCTCCTCAGCCCCTCCCCGGGTTGAATCTGCAGACCAGGCCTGCCTCTGGCCTTCCCCGGACCAGGGCGTGCACTGGCCAGTCACAGCCACCCCCACATCTGCAGGTCCTCCCCTGGCCTGAGGCCCTCCGGGGAAAGGCTGGCAGGGTGGGTGCCCCAGCCGGCTGCAGCCCCATGTCCGTGTGGAGGGAAGGGGTCGGCTTGGCTCTGCCCGGTCACTCACCCAGTGTGGCTGGAGCACAGGGCAGACCGGAGGCCGTCCACCCCACGCTGCTCACAGCCACCGGGGAGACAGGCACTCAGCACAGGACCTCGGAGGGCCAGAGGGTCTGAAGTCTGAAGGCAAGGGTGGGGTGCGGCTCTCCCAGGGGAGGCCAGAGTTTGGGGGCCTAAACATGCAGGGCCCCGCAGGTCACCTCCAAGACCTTGGCCCTTGTGCTGAGAGCGGTCCTGTCTGAGTGGGGTGCCCCCAGGAGCAGACACCAGCAATTCAAGTACCAGGACCACCCACTGGCAGGTGCCCGGAGCCCCCATCCCATCAGGGCCCTGTCCAAGTTCCATCGCCACCACTGGGCTTTGCAGATGACGGCCCGAGTGTGTGGACTCACACAGCGCGCTCTCTGGCACGTCCCCTGCCCCACTCAGCACCTCGTCGCTGCCGGAACGTGGTGTGTCTGCTGCTGGGAGCTGTCCCGTTGCAGGGACACACTGCCATCTGTGCATTCGCCCGCTGTGGAGGGACCTCGGGGTGATGCCCTCTGGGGGCCATTATGAGTAACGGGGTAACGAGCATTCTTAGGCAGGCTTTGTGTGGACCACAGCTACACATTTCTCTTGGGGGGTACACAGAGAGGAACCGTGGGGTCCCGGGCTAAGGCAGGTTGAAGGCTGGGAGGCCTGGCTACGAGGTTCCAGAGGCAGCTGCCGCATTGCACGTCCTCGCCGGAGTTTGGGGGCCCCCGGGGCTCCGCCTCCTCCCCGCCACTCAGCCCGCCTTCTCCCCGAGGGTTGAGGGTGTTGAGCTTCCTTCCACGTGCTTGTGGGCCCTGCGGGAGCGGGCATCTCCCTTTGTCGGCCCGAGTGCTCTGCGCACATTATCCCATTCCGCCTTCCTGTGCTGGCCTGTGGCGGTGGCTGGGCAGAGGCTGGAGGCTGTCAGATGCAGTCGGGACTGTGTTCCCCTATTCTGCGCTGACCTACATCCATTTTTGTTTTCTTTAGGATTTTATTCATTTATTTTTAGAGAGAGGGGAAGGGAGGGAGAAAGAGAGGGAGAGAAAATTCAATGTGTGGCTGCCTCTCGCATGGCCCCCGACTGGGGACTTGGCCCACAACCCAGGCACGTGCCCTGCCTGGGAATCGAACCAGCGACTCTTTGGTTCGCAGGCCAGTGCTCAATGCACTGAGCCATGCCAGCCAGGGCTCATCCATTTTCTTAATCGAGTCTGTCAAAGAGCAGGTGTTTTGAGTTTGGACGAAGCTCTACCTGCGTCCTGTCCGGGAAACACCTGCCCACCCTGTGGTCCCAAGACACCTTCCCCTTTCCTTCCTAAAGGCGCGGCGTCAGCTGTCTCGGGGGGTCGATGCTCCGCGCCGCCGCAGTCTTGCGCGTGGAGTGCGGTTGGGGCTGGAGCGGGACTTCACCCATCCCGACCTCTAGTCGTTTGAGCCGGGTTCGTCAAACAGGCTCTCCTTCCCCATCTAACGGGCTGGGCCCCTCTGCCAGCTGGCCACCGGCGTGGGTCTGCGTCCGGCCCCATGCCCAGCCTTGCCCTTGGGCCACGCTGTCCTGGTCACTGCAGCTTCACAGCGGCTCTGGGACCAGGCACCGCACACCCTCCAGCTTTGTTCTTTGAAAACTGGTTTTCCTGTCTGAGAGCCTTTGAATTCCCTTATAAATTCTAGAATCACCTTGCCTCGAGCTTGCTGGAATTTTGGTGGGAACGGCCCTACGTCAGGGTTTTCCAGAGACACCATGTGGTGCCCATTCCCCCCGTGGGACCCCAGCCCCTGAGCCTGCTGGGCGGCCCACCTGAGCTTCCACCCACTCAGAACTAACAGCCTCTGAGCCACCCAGGCACCGACGCACCTTCCCCAGGAGGTGGCGCCATCTCCACACGCCACGGAGGCCACCAGGCCCGTCCTGGATCTTTGTGGAAGCTGGGGCAGGGGTCAAGAACATCGCCACCCCTCGGAGGTGCATTCATTTATTCAAGATCGGACACACAGTGCTCCGTCTCACGGAGCGGCCTTTGGTTTGGGTGCAGGTCGGGACGGGCCCTCGGGTTCCGCACCTCCTGTGGACACCCCATTTTCAGTCAGTCTAGACAGCGTCACGTGTCACAGGAAGCACAAGGCCCCTGGAGACAGGCAGCGGCCCTGGGAGGCCGGCTGTCCGAACTCTCAGGCCCCAGGGGACTGCCGCCTCCTCACCCACCGCCCGCCCCCAGGGGAAGCCCCTGCCAAAGTGCCGGGAGCCTGGGCGGGGCACAGCGACCAAGGCAGAGCCCGGCGCCCGCTCAGCTGGCCTCGCCGCCCGCAGCCTTGGTCTTCCGGAAGATGCTCTGCATGGCCGCGATCCGGTCCTGGTCCTGGATGTGGAAGACCTGGAACTGCAGGCAGGACCGAGGGTCACAGAGACACCGGGAGGTCCGTCCCAGGGCCTCGGACACAGCGTGGGACAACCCCGGCTCCCCGGCCACAGGGCCTTCCTGCCTCTGGGCCTCCGCCGGTGGCCGCACCCAGGCCCCCTCCCCGCGGCCTTCCTCGCACGCAGGTGTCCCCGGATGGGCCTGACACAGAGGAAGCCCGGCCAGGTGCTTGTTGAGGGCCAAAGGTGGGTCACCCCTCAGCCCACACCCCCAGGTGTGCCCTAGAAGGGGACACATGTTGGCTCTTGGGGGTGAGGGTACGGGTGGCCCTTGGGGAGGAGCAGAAGGGGGCTCTCCGGGGGTGGGGGGACAGAGGGCCAACAGAGCTGATGGAACCTTGGGGCAGCTGGGGGACCGGCCAGGCCCCCCCAGATGCCAAGGGACGTGGCAGGGGACTCCTGGGTGCAGGGACGCAGCGGAGACCTGCGGTAAAGCTGCAGAGGCCACACTCCCGCGTGAGGAGCGGACCCAGGGAGCAGTGAGCCTCTCGATGAGGGTCTGGGCGGGCTCCAGGGTGGGGGGGACAGACCGGGACAGGCTGCCCTGGTCCCCGGCCAGCAGCCCCGGGCCTGTGAGGCCCCTGGTGGGCAGGGGGCAGCTGTGGCCTGCCCGACCCTCAACGTCCCTGAGACACTGTCCAGAGGCCTGGCCTGACCCAGCCCCACCCAGGCTCCTGACCTGGGAAGGAGAGGGAGTGTGCAGGGCCAGGGCTGTGCCCCCACCGCAGGGGGCCCTGAGCCCACCTTGTCCAGCAGGACGTCGAAGTAGGCGGTGGCCCAGTAGGTGGGGTCGCTGGCGGGCAGCTGCAGGAGCGCCTTGACCCCGTGGTCGATGCGGGGCGGGGGGCTGTGGCCCAGGTGGGTGGCGTGGATGCGCAGGGACGCCTCGGGCTGGCTGGCGAAGCGCTCTACGCGCTGGTAGAGGGCGCCGAGGTCCAGGCCGGCGCCGCGCAGCAGGTTGTGCTCGGGGTGCAGGAAGTGCGGCAGCTTCTGCGTGGCCAGACAGCACAGCAGCACCACCAGCAGCCGGTACACGGCGCCCTGCAGCTCCGCCCAGTCCTCAGGCGCGGGGAAGAGCGCCGAGGCCCAGAGCAGCACCGTCTGCAGGGAGGGAGGTGGCGGGTTGGCCCGTGCCTGGGGGAGCCGTGTGGACCGCCAGGCCCACCAGCCCTCCCCTGGGCCCCCCTGGAAACCCCTGCCCCCAGGCATTTCCCCACTCTTTATGTCCCCCTGGGTGTCCCAGGGCAGGTCCCGGGCCCTCGCCACCTGCCGCCCCCACCGAGGCACCTCCATGACTCCCGGGGGGGCACTGCCCCTGAGCAGGACCCCGCCCAACCTCCCCTTCATGGCATCCCCACCCCAGCTACCAGGCCACCAGGGTCCCTCCCAGGGCATCCGAGGTTCCTGTGCATCCTCCAGGCCCTCCCTCACGACCACCCCCTACTGCCCCACCTGTGTGCCCAGCACATGGGGTCTGAGTGTGTCTCAGAGTCACAGCTGGGCCCACCTGGCCGCCCTGGGCACCCTCTCCCTCTGCCAACCTCCATCACCCCTAGGTTACTGCAGGAGCTGCCACGAGGCAGACCCCAAGGGGCCCCTCAGAAGTGGGCACCCCCTCAGGGGTGGGGCGGGGCCCTGAGAGGGGCAGTGAGAGCCCTGAGGCCGCACGGGGACCCCTGGCAGAGCCGGCTTCCACACCAGGTTGAGCCACATCTCCCTGAAGCCCCCGCTGTGGCGAGGGCAGCACCCCGAGGCCTCAACTGCTTGCCTGCGCCGCCCTGGGGGCTTCCCCGAGACTTTCATCCCCAGCCCGAGGAGGACACAGCTCCAGCGTGGCCCTAGGCGCCCAGGCCCAGCTGAGAAGGGGTTCCAGGGCCAGCAACAGTCACAGACCGAAGGCCGGAGCCGGGCACTGGGACGCAGGGGCCTCCGGGGGCCGACACGGGATGGTGGGAGCGGCAGCTGTGTGCTGCCCAGTGCGACTGGAGCCAGAGCCCCTGGGCCAGACAGTCACTGCCCCGGGGTGGCAAAGGCCAGCTTAGGCGCCACCGCACTGGGCGGCCACATGTGCCCCCGAGCCTGGGCCTTGCTCCTGGGGAATCCCAGCAAGGCCTTGGAATCCTCCGACCCGGGGCTCGCTCCGGGCCATCCACCCGCCACAGCCGGCACAAGAGTCCGAGCTGGGGGCCCCTGCCCTGGCCCCCTGGCTACAGACACAGGCTGAGCAGCGTGGCAGCAGGCTTGCTGGGCCCCCCACACGTACCTTCAGGTGGCCGAAGGTCAGGCCAGGGGTCCGGCCACCATCACGCCAGCTCTCATGGTTGACCCGGTCGAGGATGCAGAGGCTGTCCAGGCGATGGCCCGGCAGGGTGCCCAGCTCACCCAGCAGCCTGGTGAGCAGGTAGTCCGTGGAGACCCTGGGAAGCCAGGCGGACACACCCCTGGGGTCAGCGTCAGGCCTCGGCCTGGCCGGCCTTGCCAGCATCTGCATGCACAGCCCAGCCCCGGAAAGGAAGCCCTCCCCCAGGCGGGATGCTCTGGAGCCCCGGGGGTCGGCTCACAGCATCGGTGTTGGGTTGCACCCAGCCGGGCTGCATGCACATTTTAGGGACTGCACACAGGGCTGCCCCCTGTGAAATGCCTGGTTTTCACACAGACGCTCAGGCCCCAGAGCGAGGGGGTGGGGGGGTGGGGGGTGGGAGCTTCCAGGCCACCAAGCCTTTTGTGGGGACAGGAAGTCCCAGTGGTCTGGCACTCTTAGCCGCCCAGGGTGGAGCAAGCAAGGCTCCTGGTCCCCGGCACCGTGTGGGTGGAGTCCCCGCATCTGCCCTCCACGCCCCAGTCCGGAAGCCAGGCCCCCCGTAGCTGCAGACCACAGCAGGCTCAGCATCTTCCCCCGGCGGCGCCCACAGCGCAGGGCCGCTTGCTGTGTGCCGGCGGGAAGGGGTGGCGCTTTGCGGTCCCCACTCTCTGTGCAGTCTCAACACTGGATGTCGTCTGCCCACCGAGTCGGTGTCCACAGGGCCCAGGGAAGGCCACTGGTTGCAGAACAGGCCTCCGCTCAGAGCAGCCCTGGCCTTTCCTTAGAGGCTGGGGGTCACCGCCAGCCTGGACGCAGCCCCTGCTCTGGGCACAGGGTGCCTGGCAGCCGCCCACCGAGCCTGTCTGAGCAGCGGGAAGCCGCAGAAGGGCCTGAGAGGCTGTACTGGGGTCGCCGTCCACCACTGAGGAGTAACTCAGGCATAAAACCTCCCTGGGTGCTTCACCCAGGCCTGCGTGGGCAGGACGTCCTCTGGCCAACCACAGCAACCCGTTGTTTAAGCATGTCCATCTGGCAGGGTCTGCAGGGGGCCTCAGCCTCAGCCCGTGCCCACCCCCTCCCTCCCACAGGCCTCCCGGTCCCGGCAGACACCAGTCTGATGGAGGGTGGAGACTGGGGACTCCAGAGAGGCTGCTGGGCTCCCGGGCTGGGGGAGGGGGTGCGGGGCATCACAGCCAAAGACCTGGGTGAAGGGGCTCCTGGAGGGGCACTGATCTGGGAAGAGCGGCTCCAGTGGAGAGGACGAAGATGCAAGCGAAGCTCCGGGGCTACTCGGTCTCACCAGGACCCCGACCACCCGCCCGCTGCTCCAGGAACCTGCCCTGACCCTAAACGGGCCGCCTGTCCTCCTCGCTGGTTTCCCACACGGGGCTGGGTCCCGAGGGCCCCCCCCCCAGGGTGGCCTTCCACGCTCTCGGGTTCCTCCGCAGAGCCCGCTCCCCGAAGCTCTGAGAGGGTTCCCGAATTCCCCTGAGACCCCACAACCTCTGGGTGGTACAGATGCCCATGGGGCAGGGGTGGGTGGGAAGCAACGGGGTGGGACCCCCTTCCTCCCCTTCCTGTCAGCCTCCCAGGACCCCACTGACCCAGGAGGGGCCGCCTACCTCCAGAGCTGGGCACTGGCGGGCACCAGGGCCACCTCTTGGCCGATGATCCTTTTCAAGCTGCCTTCAGGGAAGCCAGGCACCCTCTGGGCACCTTCCAGGGAAGGCACCCTGTGCTTCCACCGCACCACCGGCAGCACGTGGAAGCGGACGGCCCTCCAGCCGCTGGACACCAGCAGGGACAGGTGCAGCTCCTCCTCCCTCAGGCAGTCTGTGCTCAGAGCACCTGCAACGACCGCCCTGCTGGCTCTCACCTGTACCTGGCCCTGCCCTCCCAGGATGCTGGGGAACCTCACCTGTGGCCCTCCGGGTCCCTCCGCAGCCCACACCCGCAGGGGCCCCTCCCCCAGACGCCAGTGTCCACCTGGAACCGCAGCCTGCGGGGTGCTGGCTGGACCTGCAGGGACTGCAAACCGCTCTGGGCCGAGTTGTGCGCCCCAGACTCGAGAGTGGAAGCCCTCCCCCAGCAGCACAGACCGTGGCCGTATTTGGAGACGGGGTCCCTGAAAAGGTGACGCGGTAAAAGGAGGCCGCAGGGCGGGCGCGGATCGGAGAAGCCTGGTCCTTGTGGAAGACACATCGGGGAATCCCACCCAGAGAAGAGGCAGCGTGCGACGTGGGAGGGGCCTCGGGGAAACCCGCCCTGCCTGCACCTCGGCCTCAGCCTTGCCTCCCAGCCCGAGGGCTGCTGTTTGAGTGCCCGGTCTGCGGTGTCCGGTCCGGGGCCGCCGACCAAGGCGGTGAGGACGCCGCCGGCTGCGGAGCTCGCAGCCCCCGGATGACGGCGGGTCCTGCGTTAGGTGCTGCTCAGGGCGCCTCCCCAGGCCCCCTGAGCCCCAGCTCGGCTCCCCCTCGGTGGCCACGACCCCTGCGGCCCTGTCTGCCGCAGGACAGGCAGCTGCAGTGACCCAGACAGCGCCAGGAGAGGCCACCAGTCCACACGGAACAGTTCCACCCCAGGGCGGGGCCCTCAGCCAGTGCTCCCAGGCGCTGCCCTGTCTGTCGGCTGGATCCCAGGCCCCACCTGCCCAGCCCTGGGGTCCTGCACAGCAAGAGGCCAAGCCCCCCCAGACCGCGCTGAGACCTGCCCCTCTTTGAAGGGGAAAGTGAGGAGGGGTCTCTGCAGTTGTCTCCGAGCAGCTGGCCTGTCGCTCTGCACCCCAGTGTCCAGGCACCCCCAGGGCCCCCTCGAGTTCAGGAAATGACTTGGGTGGGTGCTTTCGGCGCCCAGCACCCCTGCCCTGGGCCCATGCGCCCCCAGACGCTGACGGCTCTGGCAGCCCCTCTGCCAAGGTCAGTCTTTGCTCCTGGGCCGTGGTGCTCAGGCAGCATGGCCAGGGGGTCAGGTCCCACTGCCCGGCAGCCTGGTGCCTCTGGGACCCCGGGCCAGCCTCTGGGAGCAGCCCCAGGGGCCCAGGAGGGCGGCAGAGACTGGTCTTGTGACTCACCCGCCCCCTCCCACCCTTCCCTTCCTGTTCCTTGGAAGCTTCCAGAGAACTCCCCACCCCGGTCAGGCTGGTGCCCAGGAACCCCCACCTCAGACATGCCTCCCAGAAGGGGCCCGGACGCAAAGGTCAAGTCTGCTCGGGAGGAAGTTCGCAGGTTAGGGGCCCAGTGCCCAGGAGGCTGACAAGCCCGGCTGCCCTTCATTCCACTCCACACCTGAAGGGTGGGGAGGGGCAGAACCTTCTAGCAGAAATGCTCCCCACGCTCCTCCCCACTCAGATCCCGGGGGGCCCAGCCGAGAGCCCGCAGACTGCCCAGGAAGGGACAGCCAAGGGGCCATGGGGAGGGGGGGACACTGGCCCCCTGCCTTCTCCCTCAGTTGCCCTTCCCCACGCCCTGCGGTGTGCACGGCCCACCCGGACAGTCCACAGCGCTGGGGGTCCTGCAGGGGGGACCAACCCCATCGGTACCCCCTCCCCTAGTCTCCTGCAGGGTGGCTCTGGGGCCACCTCCGGGGACCCAGCGCTGGGCAGGTCATGTCCCTCCCGCTCCATCCCCTGAATGGGCCTCGGTCTTCCCTTCAGGGAGACTTGGGTGCAGTGACCCTGGCCCCTCCCCGGGGCACCTGTCACTCAAAGCCGTGGGTGGCTTCATTTCCTTATCTACCACTGGTCATTCTGTCCGTGAAATGGTGACTTGGAAGGTGGCCAGCCACACCTGCCACCTGTGCCTGCCACTCCAAACCAGTCCGGCCTGGTCTCTGGGCTCCCAAGGGTTCCCAGGGTTGGGGGGTGGGGGCAGCCTGAACTCGCTGCAACTGGAAGCGATGCTTGGAATCTCCCTGCATGCCTTGCGGCCAGAGCCTGCCTGTGGCTGCCTTCTCAGCCGGGACTGGGGGCGCGGGGAGGGCAGGGGGAGGACCTGGGGAAGGTGCGGAGGGGCCTGGCCACCCAGTGTGTGCCCGGAGGAGCCCAGTCAGGGCGGAGCCTGGTACCCCAGCGATTAGTGAGTGTGTCTCCCAGGCTGGACAAGGGCCTGAAGGTGACAGGTCACCATGTGCTGTCATCAGGGGGAGACAGAAGGGGCCCCGCCAAAGCCGCCTGCGATGATGGGAGGGCTCAGAGATGATCAGATCAGATGTCTGCAGGAGCCCTAATGACAGGCCCGGCCACCTGTGCGGGCAGTTTTCAGCCCAGATGGCGGTCACCACCCCCGCCCCAGTCACCAGGCAGGTCTGGGGAGGGCTGGCCTGGGAGGCCACCCCACCAAGTTACAAGTCTGTCCAGCAGCCCGACCACCTGAATCCCTATGTCGCCATGGAGAGGAAGAGCCCTCTCTTAGAACCTGCAGGAGGAAGGCTGGCCTGCAGGCCGTGGTGGCCAAGACCCCTGGAGGGCCTGAGCCCGGATGGCAGCCGGACCTGGGCTCCACACACCAGGCAGCCTGGGGCAGGTCACCCTCCTCCAGGTGGGCTGACCACCCCACTGGCCGACCTGGTGGCAGATGTGAGGGCCAGAATAACACCCGGGGGGCAGCCACCCCGACACATAGCTGCCCCTCCCAAGGGAAGCAGGGCATTCCGTCTCGGTCCCCAGCTGCCTGCCAGGATGATCTGACGTCCTACCCCTGACACCCAGGAGGACAGGCTTCTGGGTGTCAGGGGACACCCTGTCCTTCATCTGTCCTTCCAGCCCCTCATGGGGAGCCCGGAGGGAGGGGAGCCCGCCAGAGGCTGAGGTCGGACACCCGGCTCACCGGAAGGACTCTGCCACAAAGCCAGTCGGGGCCCAAGATGTCACTTAGCAACTGGGCCGACAGCTGAAGCAGACCTGTGCACACTCATGTGTATCCGTGCACCCCCTCACACGCGTGCACACCCACACGTGCACACACTCACATGTGCACGCAGAGTCCTCCCACTCCAGTGCAATTCAACTGGAGGCCAGAAGTAGAGACAGCTGCAAGGACCGTCGGTGCAGCAGGGACCCTCAGGAAGCTGACCAGCCGGTAACAGCGCGGGTCACGGTTTCCAGCCACTTACACAGTGACACCGTCACAGCGTCACTCCAAAGTCACCACGGGAAACTAACACGGAACACGTCCTCTCGGGCCGCAGAGCATGCCCCCGACTCGTGGGCCCCTGACCCCCAGGCTGAGCGATCGCACGCGTGCGCCCTCATGCACGCGCACGCGCCTATACGCACACGCACGCGCGCACAGAGCGGTCCCTCCGCTACCTGGCGCGATGAGGCCATGCAGCTTGCAATGCATGATGGCAGCCACCAGAAGGTCCCTGAGGAGGCGGAGGACCTTGCCCGGCACAATGTGGCCGCAGCCCTTGGCGCTGCCGTCCAAGGAGGAGGCGGCGGTGAAGACGTCGTCCGTCACCCACTGCTCCAGGCCGGCCCCTTCCCGAGGCACACCCAGGCGGCAGGACGTGGGGCCTCCGCCCGGCTCGGCGGCCCCCAGCTCCTCGCTCAGGAGGGCTTCGGCGTCCACCCGCAGGGGCACCTCCACGTCCACGGGGCCGTCCGAGGAGCGCAGGGCGAACTGCGCGGCCTCCAGGTCCCGGGAGTAGTCCACGAGGAAGCGGGGGTCCCGGAGGTGCACGCGCTCCAGCAGCGTCAGCAGCACGTCCTCCGCCCGCTGGTAGTCCTGCGCCCGGGACGCTGCCCGCGAGCGGACGGCCCACAGGTAGTGGTGCCACAGGGGCACCTGCACGGCCATGGCTGGGGCCCGGGCCGGGGACGCTGCCCCTGCGGGCCGGGCTGTGAGGACGGGCGGGCGGGCGGACGGGAGGAGGCACCTGCCCGGGTGAGGAGCAGCCAGTCCGCAGGCGGGGCGCCCGCTCCCTGCAGAGCAGAATTCCGGAGTGACTGCGCTGCCGCCGCAGGTTAAATACCTGAACTCGGCCCAAGCCTTTGAAGGGAGGGTGAGTCAGCCATCAACAATGGGGAATGTCTGGGGGGGCCAGGAGGGGGCAGGGAGGGGCCCGGTTACACAGGGTGGGGGGGCCTCCCTCACACTGCCCTGCCTCTCCTATCAAGATGCGTGCAGGCTGAGCCTCCCCACCTCCCGCCCTGCTGTCCCTGGGGGTGGGGGCCTGTTTCTGGTGTTCCCCCACCCTCCCGCTGACCTGCATCCCAATCACAGCAGCCTCAGGGTCTCTGTGCCATCGGGCCCCCACCAGTTTGGGGGTTGGACTCACAGCATCCCCCCAGCTGTGACTTAGAAGGTGAGACCCTGAGTGTGGGGGCCGCCCTGGGGCCACCACCTCCCAGCAGCCTCTCTCTGCTCTGAGACAGCCTGGAAGCAGCCAGCCTCAGGCCAGGGCTGGGGGCTGCATTTCCGTAGCAGCCTGAACATCCCCACAAGCCCTGTGCCCGTGCTTGGAAGCTGGAAAACTCAGAACTGGTGGCCACCGAGGTCCGGGTACAAATCCCGCCCCCACCCACTGCAAGGGCTGCATCCAGTGCTCCCCTGCCCAACCCCAGCCCTGTGCCCGTGCGGTGCCCACCTCCCACCCCACCTGGCCTGGAGCCTGAGAGGAGAACCCACCTGGGCTGGAGCTGGAGTGAGTCTGGCTCTTAGGAAGCCTCCTTGGCTCCGCCTCTCGGGGCTGGAAAGCTCGCCCTGCCAGCCCCTCCAGCACCTGTGCTGGGCACCTTGCCCAGCCCAGCCGCCTCCCTGCTGAGGGCTGTGCCTGCGAGTCCCAACCAGCAGGTGGGGGTCGCCCCCAGGGCCCTTGGCTCCTCCAGTCTGGCCCCTCGAATCAGGTGCTCCTGCCGGCGCTTCGGCGAGCAGCAGGCATGGAGAGGGCCCCTTGGAGGCGGCTAACCCAGCGACGCCACCCACAGGCCCCCCCGGGGAGCTGCGTGCCTGAATCAGAGCCGTGGACAGAAGCAGGAGCCATGGCACGCAACTCGCTGGTACTTGGACACCCTTCTGATGAGGAGCTGCAGCCGCAGTGAGGGGTCTCCGTTTCCATGCCTCCTAGGACGGGGAGCCCACTCCTGACCGGGCAGCCCATGACACCGTCAAGCGAGAGGCAGATCCCCCTCCTCACACCTAGCCCAGTCCTGGCCTCCAGGCCCCGCGGTGAGGACAGCGGACAGGGTACATCCGCCCCGCCCCCGCCCCCGGGGCTGCTGCTCAGATTCCTGACCGACCTCGAGCCCTAGGCCCCCTCCCACCTCACCTGCCCCTCGGGCCTGCAGGGAGGGGCGCAGTGCTGGGGGGCCGGTCCTGCAGCCCCCCCCACCCCCAAGCCCTGCAGCCCCACCCCCACCCCCCAGCCCTCAGTCTGCACCATGGCTTCCCTGTCTGCGCCTCAGATTCCTACATTCCCCCATTTCCCCCAGAATCTCACGACTGTCTCCTGAATTTTCCCAGGGGATGCATGGCCCCTGTCTCCCTGGAGCCCCCAGAGCTCTGGGCCAACACACGGGCCCAGCTCCACACCCAACAGCGACAGAAGAGCAGGGGTCCCCCCATCCGCCAGGCAAGGGGAGGCGGGGATGGCCCTGGTCCTGCGGCAGTGGCAGTTGGGAGGGGGACGAAGACCATGTCATGCTGTCAGACGCTGTCTCCCTGGGCGGGGGGTGGTCCCCAGTGTTTCCTGGGGTCGCAGGAGGGTTGGGGGACAGCAGACACATGAGGAGGATGGGCGGGAGGGAGGGTGGACCTGGCCAGGCAGAGCGGGGAGGGCGGGGCTGCGGGCATCCGAGACACAGGCGTCCACCCACCTGGCCGGCAGTGGTCCACTCCAGAGGCCAGCCGGCCGCAGCCCAGGGGCAGGGTGGTGAAGAGGGGGCAGAACCTGGTGTGGGCAAATTGGACTCGTTATGGGGGGGTCTGGTGGCTTGGGAAGGGGTTTGCCTGCGGCTCACACACTGACCTCGAACGCCTGTTTGTCCAGCTTCCTCCCCCCTCGAAACTCAGGGGCACAAGCACCGGTCCTGCATTTCAGGAATTCCCAGACATGCTGGCGAGGGGGTGGGGGCCCTTCCACCCAAAACCCTGCGTCCTGGCAACAGGCGAGGAGTGACGGGGGGCTTACCAAGGAGGAGAGCCCCCGGGGTGATACGGCCGCACACCACCGCGGGGACCCAGCTCTCGGGTGCCCTTCAGCCGGCAGCATCGGCCACCCCTGTGGCTCCTTCGGGCAGGGGACACGCAGGACCAGGTGTGTGGGGAGCCAACGGGGAAACCGGCCCCCAGGGTAATGGAGGGGCTGGCCGAGCAGGGAGACCCTTTCTTGCAGAAAACACCCGTCACACTGGGCTGGGGTCGTGTAGGCGAATCTGACGGGGCCACCCCAGGAAGAACGCTGTCCTCTGGAAGGTGCCTGCCTGTGGTACAGCAAGTGGGTGCAGACACTGAGCTGTGAAGATTTCTGAGGTGGGAAGGAGGCCAGTGGCGGCCCCAGCCCAGGACAGGGGTGGGCAGGTGTCCATGGGGACAGGAGGGCCCCAAGGGCCTGGGCCCAGGGCTGGGAGAGGATGGTGTGGGAAAGGGGCCTCGGTGGGGCCGCACAGGCAGCAGCTCTGTGGTCCAGGGGCTGGTCAGTCCCAGTGAGGCCCGACTGGAGCCCCCTCAACCCGGCCTCTGGACCCCGGAACCCACGAGGCCTCCTTGGTGGCTGCCAGGGGTGGGAGAAGAACCTGCCCCAGGTGCTGCAGAAAGGGGGTTTTTTTTTTTTTAATTATGATAAATAAAATGTATCATCTGTCCATTTTTAACTGTACAATTCAGTGGCTTCAGGATATTGACGCTTGTCTGCCGCCAACATCACTGCCCGTCTCCAGGGCTCTTCTCCCCGAAATGAAGCCCTGTCCCCAGTAACACAACCCCAGCCCCTCCCCCAGCCCCTGGCACCCACAGTCCTAGCTTCTGTCTCTGCAAATCTGACCCTTCTGGGGGCCCCCACACAAGTGAGGGCGTAGTGTCAGAGAACTAAGTAGCCGCAGAAAGACAGTGACTGCGGGGTCCCCCTGACACCCACGTCGTGGCCTGTGTCGGAACCTCCTTCCACTCTGGGGCCGAGGCCAGCTCCCTCGTGTGGAGGGACCACACCGCTCCTCCCTCCGTCCGTCCGTCCGTCCGTCCATGGACACTGGGTGCCTCCATGCTGTCGCTGTGGTTTCTGATGCTGCTGTGAACGAGGGCCAGCAGGTGTCTCTTCCAGACCCTGGTTTCCGCTCTTCCAGTCTGTGTCCAGGAGCCGAAGTGCTGGGCCCTCGGGCAGTTCAGTTAGTTTTTGAGGACGCTCCATCCTGGTGTCCGCAGCGGCTGCCCCGTTGTCCATTCCCGCTGCCGCTGTGCACAGGGTCCCCGCGTCTCCACGTCCCCGCGGGCAGTGGGTGTTTTCTGGGGTGTGGACGGCAGCCCCCCCGACGGGTGAGGTATGCGTTTCCCGGGTGGTCAGTGCTGGGGCGCATCTTGTCCTGGGCTGGGGGCCAGTCGTGTGTCCTCCGTGGAGCAGTGTCCACCCCAGTGCTCAACCCGTGTTTGAATGAGGCTGTGCAGGGTTTCGTCACTGACTTAGGAGAGTTCTTTGTGTGTTCGAGACACCAATTCTCAGTTGGATATATACTTTGTAAATGTTTCCTTCCGCCCTGCCTTGAGAGTTTCCTGATACCACCCTCCGATGGACAAGAGTTTTAAATGTATCCAATCTGTCTCTCTTTCCTTCGGCCGCCTGTGCTTCCAGTGTTGCACCTGAGCAGTTGCTGCCAAATCCCAGGCCCGTGCTTTTTTTTCTCAGAGTTTTACAGCCTCGGCTCACACCGTCCTTCCGCCGCCTCAGCAGAGAACCCCCGGCCCTGCACCCAGACACCTTTCCTCACTGACGTGTGCGTCTGGGATGTCAGCCCCCCCAGGAGAGCAGGGGACAGAGGGCAGGGCCCACGAGTCCCCCGGAGACTGCCCCACAGCCAGCCTGTGGCATCATCATCCTCAGGCTACCCTCTGAATAAGGCAGCCCCGGGTGGGTTCAGTCCCCAGCACCCCTCTTGGGATTGACCTCAGCCTGGTGTCCTCCCCCCAGACGGGGCTGCAGCCCCTGAGGCCCCCTGGGTAGGGGGCCAGAGGCCCCCAGAGGCCCCCAGAGCTGGACGGAGAGGGAAGGGCCCGATCGTGCTCCCCCGGTACTAACCACCCCTTCACAGGGCCTCCACCGCTGTCCTGGAGCCAGGCCTCCGGCGTGGACAGGTGTCGGGAGACACAGGCACTCAGGCAGGGACCGACGGCCTGGGACACCCACCCATCGGGCAGCAGGACAGTCGGCCTTGGCACCTGTCAACAGATCTGGGTGGGGCCCGACCGACCTGTACTTTGGTACCGACCGGGAACGCACCGCCTGCTTCCTGTCCGGCACCCACAGGGGCTGTAAGCCTCGGCCACAGGCAGGAGCCACCCTTCTCCTTTGCAGCCTGTGCGTCCTGTCATCCGGGGGTGCAGCCACCCCCAGGGGAAGGTGCGGGGCCGGGGCAGAGTCCCTGAGAGCACAGACGGCGTCTGGAACCCAGGCAGACCCAGAGCCGTCCGGGCGGGACTGCAGCCTGGAGGCCAAGAGGGGCCGGGACAGAGACGCCACATTCCTTGGTGGCCTCTCACCCTCTTCCCCGGGTGTCCTCTGTGTGACCTGTCTTCGGAGGACACACCAAGACTGAGTGTCCCGGTCACACAGGCCCGTCTGTCAGGGCGAGGACAGGAGCTGCCAGGGCGGGAAACTTGGGCCTCGCACAGGGAAGTGCCCAGATGTCCTGAGGGTTCCGGGGTCCCTTCTCCTCACCGAGATGGTCTGGGTCAGGGGTGGCACATTCTGGTGCCCCTGGGGCCAGCAGGAGACAGAAGAAGGTGAGGCCACTGGGTTCTGCCTCACCTGACCCAGTCCCCGCCTGACCCCATGTCTGCCTGCCGCACACCAGCCTGGCAAGGCCAGGACAGGGGACTGCCCCAGGGGAGCAGGAACCCAGAGTGTGCAGGTGACAGGGGGGGCGGGAGGGACACTCAGCGGGGTTCCCCACTTGGGGGAGGAATGGTGACAAAGCCCAGTCGTGGCCACCTCCGCACGGACAAGGGGAGGCAGCCTGGACAGGCAGTGGGGGGGCCACAACGTCCTGAGCCCTGAGTGCTCTCTGGAGCCCCAGGGGGCAGGTACGTTCAGGGCCCCTGCCCACCCCCACCCAGGCATCCACCAGGTCAAGATGTGAGTCAGGACCCCCGTAGCTTCCCTGAGCCTCCTGTCCACCCGCCCAGCCCCCAGAGGGGCTCCCCAAATGGCGAGGAAGCCCATTACACCCTCTACTCCTCTGCGGAAGACTCCCTGCGGGCCGGCCCCTGCTGGGAGGTGGGGAGAGCCGGGAGCGCCGACTCCGCCCTCAGGGCTGTCCTTCTAGCCCACCAGTGGCCCAGGCCAGAATCCGAGCTCTGGCGCCAAGCAGGGCGGCTCCGGCCAGGCGCCCACCAGGCAGAGAAGGCCCCTGGGAGAAGGTGCAGCAGGGCATGGAGGCAGCCGGGCAGAAGGAGGGTTAGGAGAGGAGTGGACATCGAGAGCGATGGGAGACCACTGGGGAGAACAGGCTGAGGTGGGGGTCCGATGGGGGGGGAGGGGCAAGGCTGGATGGCCCTGCCCACCACAGGGCACCATCTTTCCTGGACTCTTATTCAGACTCACCGCAGTGACCTTCGCAGAGGGCCACATGGGCCTCTGCGCCCTCCTCGGCCCCACGGCCTGGGTGCCTGCATTTCAGCCCGCACCTCTGCAGGCAGGAACTCTCCCCTGAGGGCATGGCCGCACCCCGGGGTCGGAGGGCACCCAGCCTCAGAGCCGCAGACGGTGCGGGCACCGCCCCTCCCGGCCCGCCTCCCCAGGCTCCCCGGCTCGGCCCTGCAGGCCCGCAGGGGCTACGGGACTCAGGGGAGCTACAGGTAGCCTTGGGTGCCAAGAGGTGCTCAAGCCATGGCGTGCGCCCCCTGGGCTCTGAATCTAGAATCTGAGCCGCGGTTTCAGGAGCCGGAAGTCACCGCTGGTCCGGAGGGGCGAGGCTCAGGGGGCTGTCTCGGCCCAAGTCCTCGGTGACAGCTGAACAGACCCCATGCCGGCTGGGGATGCTCAGGGAGCCCCGTCCGGGTTTGCATGGGGCACCCTTGTGACTGTCTCCTCGGGAAGGCGAGGGGCACGGAGGACCCTGAGGACACCAGGACAAGGACTGAGCACAGGTGTCTCTTCGGTGAACTTCGGTCTGAGGACGTGGCCCAGGCCCCGACGGGCTCCCCCCACTCGAGGCAGCACCGAGGACAGACTCGCTCCCCACTAAGTGTCCGTCCTCACTGGGCAGCCCCAGAGGGACACACCCCACCCCCAGGGGTGGCTTCCTCTCACCAGAGGGACAGACACTCAGCTGCAGGGCCCACTCGGCGCTGCCCCTTCCCCAGAGGGACGCCTGTCGGCCTCAGCCCGGCTGGGGCAGGTCCTGCCAACACAAGTCGGGAAGGAGCTGGCGGGGCTGATCGCCTGCTGCCAGCCTCGGTCCAGAGGCCCCGGGAGGCCTCGGCTGGGAGGGACAGGCTGGGAGAGTCCCTGCTGGTCCTTCGTGTGGCTCTGGGAAGTTCAGGTGAGTGAGCAGAAATGACCCTCCCCTGGCAGGTGGGAGGCACATCGCCCACTTTGCAGCGCCCTTGGGGGAAACTGGATTCCCGAAGGCTGGCCCGGGGCAAGGCGAGGAAGATGAGGCCTCCCTCCCCAGGCCTCCCTTCACTGGTCCCCTGCGTCCGTGCTCTGCTGAGCTCCAGGTTCCCTTCCAGATCCTGGGGGGGAAAGTCGGAGTTTGATTCTCCAGTGGCAGAAAGTGGCAGGCTGCAGGCCACCTCCACTGGCGTGTGGGCCCCCGGCACAGGGCTCCTCCCGGGCCACTGCCCGCTGGGAGGTCGGGGGGGCCGGGGGGGGCAGGGGAGAGGCCAGCACCGTCCTGCGTGTGGTCGTTGTTCAGCTGGACAGCTTCACCCAGGGCGTCTCCAGGTCTCTGGGGAGACGGCTTCCAGACAACAGCGTTCCCTGGTCCCCACGGCAACAAGGCTTGCACTCCTGTTTCCAGGGAAACCAAGCCTTCAGTGTTTCAGTTGCCAGAGCAACGCCTAACACCCGGTTGTCTATACAGTCCCAACCCAGAGGGGGCAGCTGGGAGCCCAGGACAGGGAGCAGGTGCTGCACAGGTGTAGGGCCCAGAGCTGAAGGAGGTCCTGCCCGTCCAGGTCTCAGGAGGAGGCGCCCTGACGGGAGCCCCAGGCACCATGAGTTCCGCCTCCAGCGAGCCTGGCGATGGGGGCTCAGCGGAGCGGTCCCTGCCAGGGCTGGACGCCGTGATCCAGGTCAGTGGGTGGCTGCCCCCAGCGCCCCCAGGAGCCGGCCGCAAGGGCACATGACAGGGAAGGGACCCTGCAGAGGCCACACCTCCCCGGCTCCCAGGGCTCTTCGCACACGCTCACGTGGTCAGCGCAAGTGCATGCGTGTGTGCGCACACACGGGCACAGACTGACCGGGATGGGGCTGGAGGCCTGCACCTGCCGGTGAGCCCCTCACAGGGGGCGGGGGCCGAGGACCCTCTGACATTCTGGCCCCAGTTCACTGCTCTCGCTGTGGCCAAGTGTGGGGGCCGCCAGTCCTTCCCCGGAGGCGCCTGTCACCTCTGCCCATGGGTGGGTGGGACTGTCCCCAGTATCTGCCCTGTGAGTTCCGGCTCCAACTTCCTTGGCCTCACCTGCATAACAACATCAACAATGACTGAGAATTTTTCCCATGCCCCTCCCCTTCACCCCGACTCCCCAGACCCAACCCACTGCCCAGGCCTGATGTCCCACCCCCTGGGGGGCCCCCTCTGCCCTCACACCCAGGCAGCACCCTCACCCCGCTGACCCCAGGGGTCCCAGTGAAGGCCACGCAGCGGCTGGCTCAGGTTGTTTGTCCACCCAGCTTAGAACCTCGGGGCTGCCTGGGGGAGGTGGGGCACGGCCCCACATAAACCTGGGTCCCCAGGGAAGAGTGACTGCCCACTGGAGGGTGCCAGGCAATTCGCCAGCACGGTGGAGTCACCACACACGCGCGTGCACACGCACAGGACCAGGGTGACTCGAGACAAGTGGTGGCCCTGGGTGGGTCTCCGCTCTCTGAGGGCCTGGCAGGGGGCTGACCAGTGTCGGGGTGGATGCGGGGAGGGAAGCAGGGCTGATGGAGAGCTTCCCAGATTTTCAGCCCGTGCCCAGGGTCCTGTCAGCCCTGAGGGTTCCGTCACCCCCTCTGGATCCAGGGAGATGGAGGCTCCAGGGTGGAGGCTGCCACGGTTACAGGCCAGTTTGTGGGTGGAACGCAGACGGCGTCAACATCGGCAGTGGGCACGAGCGGGTGGCAAATGTGGCTGCCTGCCGGACGCTGCCATCTGAAGGCCCCAAGGAGCCGGGCCGAGGTCTGCTCCGCTCATCTGACCCCCACCTGTTACGTGCACTGAGGTGATCAAGACCACGGTGCCACCACAGCGGGGCCAGCAGGCGCCCTGGGTGGGGAAACCAAGGTTCCCGGCTGTAGTGTGGCTTCAGGGCAGGGCGCCTCATGAGCGACCGGGCCTGAGCCTGCTCCCATGCTGTGTGCATCTCCGTTGGGGTCCCCCGGGGAGTCCAGACCCTGGTCCTGGGTTGGGCGTGGGCAGGTTTGGTGGACGCTGCCAAAGGGATGTCCGAAGGGGTTGTGCCATCCTGGCCACGGCGTGCCAGGGGCTGGTTGCTGCACGCCCCAGCCAACTTCCTGCCGTTTTCCCGTGCGGCCATCGGGGGGACGTCCCGGGTCTCACCCTGTGGTTTTACTAACCACTTGCCTGATGACTAGTGACGCTGAGTGTCTGCCCCTCTGCCTATGGGCCCCTTGGATATCTTTGGTGACGTGTCCGCTCTAAACTGTGCCCATTTTTGTCTGTTGTGGGGCCTTCTCTTTTCTTTACTGACCGGAATGTGACTGTATAAACTGGAAGCCGGTCCTGTTTGAAGACGTGCTTTGCGCGCACGTGCCTTTTCTGGGTGGCCTTTCCCCCTGTCACGGCGTCTCTCGGGGAAGAGAAACTCCTCATTTTCCTGCGGCACATCCGCCAACGTTCTCGCTTTGCGGTACAGCTTCTGCGCTGTATAGGAGACACACCCTTTGCCCACTCCAACGTCACAGCGATGTTCTTCTGCTTCGCTTTAAAAGCCGTGTTGTCTTACTTTCACACTGAAATCTGAAACCCACGTGGAATCGATCTTCGCGCACAGTGTGCTTACCCGGTGGCCTGAGCCCCACTAGTGAAAAGCAGTGTGTGTGTGTGTGTGTGTGTGTGTGTGTGTGTGTGTGTACAGGTACGTGCAGACTTTGGAGACCCATCCTGTTGCTTTGCTCCTACTGCTCCCTCCGCCTGGACACCTGGCCCACGCCTCTGCGGCTGACCCCTCACGGCGATGCTCCTCCCCCGAAGACCCTGACCCCTGTAACCTCACAAGAGTAAACAGGTGGAGGTCTCATCTTCTGCAGCTGCTTCTCTAACTACCACCTGCAACACCTCCTCTGGCTGTTGAACTCTTACTTACCCTTCAAGGTCCAACACGCCTGCCACCTCCTCCCCAGACGCCTCGCCACCCGCGAGCAAACGTGAGGGACAGGGTTGTCACCCTCCCCCGTGCTCCACGATATGAATCATTTTGCAGCGGGTGACACATGCCGTAGGCTGGGCTCTCAGTCATGCGTGTAGTGACCCGTCTGAGCCGACTGTGTGTCAAGCGCTGGGGGCTGGGGTGGTGGCCCAGGGCGAGCGAGAAGTCGTCGCCCTCGTTCCCAGGGCCTGGGGTCAGTGTCTGGCCCAGATCACCCCTTCATTATTAGTGAGGACCAAACTGCCCCCACCAGAAGCAGGGCCCTGCCCCGGGGCTCCAGGTCTCAGTGAGAGATCGAAACCGCACAGGGCCGAGGTGAGGCTCGGCACGGCGGGGCCAGGCGCTGCCGCAGACGCAGAGAAGCTCTTTCTCCTGAGGAAGTGGAGCCTGGCGGCCACCCCAGCCCAGGGCCTCTCTGCAGCCGCCAAGCAGCAGGGGGACGGCAAGCAGACGTCCGGTGGCTGGGCTTGGCTGGGGGCCCTGCCCTGCGATCGGATCGCTCCGCGGGCTGTGCCCACCCCTGACCACCTGGCCGTGCAGGGAGGCCTGTGGGCGGGCCCGTGGAAAGGCTCAGGAGTGTCAGAGCCTGCGGAGATGGAGGCAGAAGGCGGGCGGTGGCCGGCGTGGGCCCAGGGCTGCCCTGCGTTCTGCCTGGGCTCCGGGGGAGCCACACTGAGGCCAGCGTGCCTGGCGGATCCTGGCCCCTGGCCCCTGCGAGGGTGCAGGTGCGGTAACCACCGGCGAGGGCACTTGGGTGCCATAGACAGGCCCTAACACTGCCACTTGTGACAGGGCGGCCTTGAGCAAGTCCCCAACCTCCTCACCCATCACATGGAGGCGAGAAGGTGATCTTTTGGGTCAAGATAATGGATATGAAATGTTTGCTGAGAGACCCTGCGTGGCGAGTGTCCTGCCTCGCCGCACTGAGGGTTCCCGCCGGGTTCCCATTTCCGTGGGACCAGCTGGGCCTCGTCCTCCCGCAGCCCGGCAGGCGTAGCGTCCTGCAGCGCCCCTGGCAGCCACGAGGTGGCACCGCTGGACCCACCCGCCCAGCCTCTCCGCTGAGATTCCCGGGAGCCTGGTTGATTCCGGGCATCCGGAAGCCACCTCTCCCAGGGCCTGCGACTGGGCTCACCCGGGCCACCCAGGGGTCTCCGTCATTTGGTTCTGGGTATGGGGGGCCCTCATCTTCCTGCCCATAAGTGACCGGGTCCCTTTCGGAATATGTCCTCCTCTGGCCTGAGAACCAGGCCGTCAGCTGTCTCTCCCTGCGTCCCTAGCAGCCTGGAGTTTCAGGAGGAGCCATGGGGGCTTCCAATGCTGGTCACCAGCGAGGGCAGGGGGCCACATCGCTCTGACTCTGTGATTCCGTTTCTGACCTACAAGCCCACCTGCCTGCTCCCCAGACTCCTCCCGTCCCCAGGGGGAGTCCCAGAGACCCCACACCACCCTCCATGGAGCTGTGGGGGCATTCCTCTGGACCTTTCCCGGACACACATTTTCACAGATGAAGCCACGAGGAGGCTGCAGGCAGGTGGCACTTCCCCGCCGCCGCAGGGCCCCAGCCCAGGTCTGCTACAGGGGTCTGCTCTAACGCGGGCTGGGCTCGACAGGGGAGCCCACGCTCCTCCAGGTGGCGCTCTCCCTCCACACGCACGACGGAGGGGCGGGTAACGCAGGGGTGGCCGCTCTGCCGGTCACACTCGGACCCCCTCTGGGGCCGGGGTGTCCCTCCCGGCCCTGGGCCCCCGGGTGCCCGCAGAGCTGTGACCGCGCTGCGTCCAGAGCGCAGGTTAGCAGAGGAGGGCTCTGGGGAGGAGGAGGAAGGACACGGCCGGGCTCAACCCTGAGTCCGGGGTCTTTGGGGAAATGGAGTCCAGCCCGGCGACCCTCCGTCGACTCAGGGTCCCCAGGGGGCTCCTAGGAGTCTCCCGGTGCGCTGCCCGCACAGCAGACGCCCACCCTCCAGGGCCCGGCCGGGGAGTGAGCATCCTGGAAGCAGGGCCCCGCCCGCCCGGTGAAGGGAGCACACCGCCAGGGTGGGGACTCTGCACCCCTCGGGGGCAGACACCCACCGGCCGGGAAAAGGTGGCCAGCGTTGGGGTCCGAGCCAAGTTCTGCGCAGGCCCGGAGGGCCCGGGACGCAGCTCCGCCCGCGCCCCACCCACCACGGCCCCTCCGCTCCTCGCCCCGCCCAGGCCCCGCCTCCCCGCCCAGGCCCCGCCTCCCCGCCCAGGCCCCGCCCCGCCCGGGCTCGCCCTCCTCTTCTGTTTCCGCGGGGGCGGGGCGGCCTCACCCCGCGGGCCGGGGACTGAGCGGGGCCGCGCGCCCCCTCCGCGCAGCCCCTGCCGCACCGCCCCCGCCGCGCCCCCTCGGCTCCAGCTGGGCCGCGGCCCGTCGCAGGCACCCGGCCACAGCTGGAACCCATTAGGCCCCCGCGCCTCTGGGGACGCCTCGGCTAATAAGTGACCCTCTGTACACGCAGGAATGAGTCAAGTTCGGGCCGCGCTGCCGCTTTCCCGTTACGGGTGGCGCCGCGGGCGCCCGGGGGAGCGGAGGGGGGCGGGCAGGAGGCCAGGGGCAGAGGCCTTCCTGGCCTAGGAGGGAGGCTTCCTGGACGTGACCGTCCCGCAGGCCCCGGCGGTTCTCGCCATCCGCTGGGCCTCAGTTTCCCCGGTTCAAGTCCAGGGTTCAGGGCAGGCCAAGGCTGAGCCCCGCCCCCGCCTGCCCCCGCCTGCCCCCCACCCCCGGCCGCTCCTCCAGGGAGGACCGCAGAATCGGCGGTGGTCTTGGCGCCGGGTCCTCTTTAGCCCGGAGGAGTGGCAGGCACGTCCTCCCGCTGTGCAGTGGAGGCTGCTCACGCCCACCCAGACTCGGCTTGGGCTGGAGGGGGTCGTGTGGGGGATGTAGAGTGAGGGCGAGTCCCCAAGACCTCCAAGGGGACTGACATTCGGGGTAAAGCAAGGCTCCAGCCTGCCGCGGGGCTGTTCTCCAGGGAATGGAGACCAGGGCGGTCACCCCAGCGGCATCTGTTCAGGGTGGCCCACCCTGGGCTGCCGTGGGGACCAGAACAAGCCTCCCCGGGTGACAGCGGCAGTCTGGTCCTGCTGGAGAGTCTGGGGGACCAGGGAGCCTTGGAGGTGGATGTGGGAAGAAGACCCAGGTGGGGTCCCAGGAGGAGAGGGGGGCGGGTTGAGAGTGAGCAAGGGCCAGCAGGATGCCTTCCGCTCCCACCAGCCTGGGGGCAGGAGGACCAGAGCCCAGCAGGGGGTCTGGACAGGAGAGGGTGTCCTGGGAGAACTGGGAAGGCGTCAGAGGACGGAGGAGGACAGACAGGGAGGCTGCCCCGTGATCGCTGCCCAGGACCCTGGGCTAGCAGGAAGAGGTGGGGGTCCAGGGTAAGGGGGAGCAGGCCGAGGCTCTGAGGGGCACAGGGAGAGGAGTTCCGGGGAGGGGTGTCTGGGTGCACGGGGGCAGGTTGGGTGGGGGTGACAGCAGGACCCCAGTTGGCCACCCTGGAGTCACTGGAAATGGACATCCATCCCCAGGACCCCTGGGAATCATCCGGTCACCCTTTAATATTTCAGTCACTGCCCTAAAATCAGACATCCTGAATGTGGTGGGGCAGGCGAGGAGACCTGTCCCACTCCTGGGTGACCTTGTCTGGCCCCGCCTGCTCCTGTCCAGAGGTTTCCTGCTGGTTTGAAATGGCTCCTGCCCCCACCCCGCGTTCACAGGCCCCTGATGGTCCTCCCCGAAGTCTGTACCGCAGTTAGACCCGGAAACAAGGGGCACCCCCAGGCCAGGCCCTCCCAGGGAAACAAAAAGTCCCCCGGCCAAGGCAAAGGGTCAGCTCAGAGCCAGAGACCCCCTAGGACCTGAACTGCCTGCCCACTCCCAGGATGTGACCTCTTCCAAGGCAGGGCAGCTGCTCCTGAGGCTAGAAAGGACCACCATCCTCTCCGCCCACCAACCCACCTTCCTGGGCCCACAGGTGCCCGCACAGCTGGCCTTGTTCTAAGGGGGGGGGGGGAAGCCTCTGTCCTGATACCAGTTGCCCGCTGCCCCCCGACGGCCCCCTGTGGAAACTGAGAGCCTACCTGCTGCAGGTGGGTGGGAGGGGGCCCTGAGGACCCAGGGAGGACCCCCGCCTCCCAGCATCCTGGGAGCCATGCCAAAGGGCGGGCGAGGTGTGGTGAGGACGTAGGCCAGGTGTTCTTGGGCCGGCCCTTCTCCGTCCTTCCTCACGGGTGTGACGTTCGGTGCCTAGACAGGCAGGGCGCCACCCATGGTACAGCTCAGGGGAACCAAGCACGTGTCTTGGGAGGCCTCAGCCTTACCCAGTCCTCTCCAGGGCGTTTTGCTGTGGTGGGGAGCCCTGTGGTCAGCCCCTCCAACCCCCGCTAACTCCGCTGGGCTCCCATTCGGGGGGCCTGACAGCCCCAGGTGTCTGCAGCTGGGTGTTTTTCAGAAGCTGGAGGACACGGTTCTGAGCCCCGCGGCCAGCAGGGAAGACCGGGCGCTGACCATGCGCGGGGCAGGCTGGCGGGCCTCCCCCACTCCCCTGCCTGCCCGCATCCGTGAGATCGTGGCCGGTAGCCTGGGCGAGGAGCCACCCCAAGGTGAAAGGACGTGGTGGGGGTGGGGAGGTACCGGGGCTGCTGCTCAGCCACCAGCTGGGGTCCAGCTTCAGGGGGCCAAGCCCCTACCATCTCCCGACCAGTCTCCTCCTGGCCTTCCATTGTGAAGGGCCACAGAACCGCACCCTCCCGCAGGGTGGCCGAGGGGCCATGTGTGCACACCCACAGCATCCTCCCCACCAGGCCACGGGGACCTTCCCCAGCCAGCCCTGCATTTATTTGTGTTTGTGACACATTTGTGACCTCCAGTCTCAATTTCATCCACATTTGTTTTTCATTTGATGAGTGGAAACCCTCATGGTTGAGGCTCGGGAAACACAGATGCTGATCAGCCTCCCATCCCCACCCCAAAAGCTTTGCTCACCCAGCCCCACAGGCCCCCTCGAGGTGCCTCCTCATTGTCACGCTCAGCCCCTGAGGAACCGGCTCAGAGGCTGGGGTCTTGCCTCCAGGCCACCCAGCCATGGGGTGGCCTGTCCCCAAGGCACTCATAACTCCAAGCCAGTCCGACACTCCCCTGTGTGGGTCCCAGGACCCCTCCTGCACTGAGGGCCTGTCCCGAGTGGGCACTAAGGACAGAGAAACCCCAGGTGCAGTTTGAGAGCCCCTCACTCCTCAGGGATGGGATCCGGTGACCAGAAATCAGCAGTTCCCACGGCCCCCCAGAGTGGGAGCACCCCCCAACTCCTCTGTAATTGTTTTGGGGCTCGCCCAGGGCAAGGGCTGTATTTGGGTGAGGATGTTGATAAACGGCGGGAGGTGGCCCGCTGACCGGAGTGCAGGCCAGCTGCTTAGTGTGAGGTCACCTCCACACCTGGCCCCGGGTCAGACCAGCCACACCGCCACCATGGGGACAGGGTGCTGCAGCTGGGGGGTGCAGCGCTGCCCCTGGTCTGACCCCGAGCCATGCCTGCAGGGGTGCAGGAGCCGGCCACCCAGGCCGCCCAGCAGGAGGAGAGAGATCTCCTGCAGGAGCAGCTGGCCCGGCTGGAGGGCCTGCTGGCCCAGGTGGGCGCCGAGAGGGACGAGCTGGCCAGCAGGCCCCATGCCATCAACAAGCGGGTAGGTGTGCACGGTGGGCTGCGGCAGGCCGGAGTGGGCGGGGGATGCAGCCTGGCCCAGGGGGCGGTGGCGTTCGCTGGGACTGGCAGTGGGACCAGTGGGATCATCAGTGAGTCTTGGCCAGACAGCCCCACCCCCAGGGACAACGGGGAAATGGAGGTGGGAGGGAAGGTCAGGGCCGGTGCCAGGCCGCCTCGGGCTCACAGTCCAGTGAAGGTGTCGACCTGTGCCGCCTGCCCAAGGGCCCCGCAGGGGCGGCCTGGTCGGCCCTGACGGTGGGCACAGTGCTGAGCCTGGCCCCGGTGCTCAGCCAGCGCCTGCCGTGGGGGCTGGAGGCAAACAAGGCCTGGAGCCCTTAGGAGTCTGCTGAGGACTCGGCCCCACCCAACCCTCAGACCAGCTGGTGGAGAACCAGCTCAGTCCCCAGCCCCCACCCCTTTCCCAACAGCTGAGGAACAGCTGTGGCCCCAGGCCCTGGGTCCTCCGCCCGGTGTGCCCTCCAGGGTGACCTTCCCCGCAAGCTGCAGCGAGAGGCCCACGTGGTCATCGGTCATCGAGTGTGGGCTGGGGCCTCCCGTTGTGAACGCGGGGAGACCGAGGCAGGGAGCTGAGGACTCTGCTAGAAGCCTCTGTCCTGAGTCTGCTTCTGAGGCAGGACTGGGCAGGACTGGGCAGGGTCGGGGGGCCCGGCCCACAGTGTGGGGGGCTCAGAGGCCCTGCTGGGCAAGCCCAGCTCCTGCCTTTGCTGCCTGCAGAGTCCCCTCACTCTGTGTGGCAGGAGAGGTGACCCCACTTTCCAGAGGAGGAAACAGACTCAGAGTGGGCCAGAGCTGCCCAGGGCTGAGACCACCACCAGTAACCAGTGACCTGTTGCTAAGTGCCCGAGGGGAGGGCCCAGGACCCCTACACTGGGGGCCCCCATTCTCATGGTGGCCAGCACACCCAGGGACCCGGGGGCAGGGCTGCGAGGTGAGGGTCCTTCCCTGGGGCCAGGACTGGAGTGCCCAGAGAGCACCCCGTGAGCGCCCCGTTGGCCGTGGGGGAGGGGGTGTTCCTAGCACAGGGCGGGGAGATGGTGGGAGCCGCCGGTGGGAACCGATGCCGCAGGAATTCTGCAGAGAGATTAGTAATCTCGTGAGTCAGACCTGAACTCTCAGAGGCCATAGCTCGGTGCACACTTGGCCCCCTGGTGTAGCACCAGCGGAGGCCGGGCCTCCCCCAAGTTCCCCGGGGGGCCAGCGTGGCTGCTTCCTGGTGTCCCCAAGTCTGGTGGCAGGCTCTGCCCAAGCGCCTGCTCCATCTAGGACTTCCGGCCCCTCTACTCTCCTCTGGCTGGTGGCCGAGGAGGGGCCTCCCCACACACTGGTCCCCGGACCCCCAGGTCAGGTCACAGGTGTGGCCTCCAGCTCTCCTGACCTTCCTGCCTCTCAGCCCCCCGAACAGCCTGCCTTCGGGGTCTGAGTCCTCTCCCCCATACCCAGGAGAGTGCACATTTGGGGGGGCAGCACCCTCTTTCCCCCTCAGAGCCTCAGGGTTCCTGTCTGCTCAGCTCTGGGGCAGGCCTGGCCCACAGCTGGGTGTGGTTCCCACCCACTGGCTGGATGAGGCAGAGGTGTGCACACAGGCTGGAGAGGGCACCCCACACTCACTCGCTCTCATGGGGGCGGCCCCAGGCCTGCTCTGTGACTGACTGTCCTGCCCCTTATGTGGCCAGCCCAGACCCTCAAGGCCCCCTCCTAAACTGGCCCCACACCCTTGGCCCTCAGGCAGGGAGTGGACGCCCACCCATCTCACCCTTCATGGGAAGGGGCCTGAGCTTCTCCAGCCCCAGCTGGACTCTGGCCGGCCAGCCCTGCTGGGTGCCCCAGCGGGGCCCTGCCTCCCACCTGGTGGGCCAATGCTCCTCCCCAGCTGCAGGCCCGGCTGGAGACCACGGAGGCACGGCTGCGGCGGTCGGAGCTGGAGCACAGCATGGACCTGGAGGGGGTCCTGGGCCGCTTGGAGGCCGCGGAGCAGAGGTGAGGCTGGGGGCACCGCAGTCAGGGCGCGAGGGGCTCGGCCGTCACCCCAAGGGGCAGCGGGGCCCAAGGTTCCTTGGGGCAGTTGGCCATCCTCTTCCCAAAGTGGCTCTCAGTCAAACCTTGCCTGTAGCTGTCAGCTGCAGGCTTGGGGCAGGGGCGCGGGGGTGGGGGGTGGCAGGCAGGGGAAGGAGGAGGCAGAGCAGGGTAGGGAGTGGGGACCAACCCGGCGTGGCCTCGGGTCTGCGGTGCAGGTCCTGCAGGCCGTGAGGGGCTCCCTGGGCCCGCTCTCTGGAGTGTGGCCCCTGAGTGGACTGCGGCCCTCGGCGGCCCAGCCGGTCCCAGGCACCCATGGTGTTGCTCCGAGCCCATGCTTCTTCCCGCTCCAACCGGGGCTCCCTGGTCCCTTGGTGTCAGGCGGCTTTGACCTCATGGTCAGGGTCTCATTCGTCCACCATGAGGGCACGTGGGACCCCAGCCCTCGGAGGCAGCCCCTGCCCTCTGCCCCCTGGCCCCAGGATGAGGCCCCAGAAGGGCAGGGTGCCCCTCCGCCGGGCCACCCACAGCCCTGGGGAGGTTCCCCTCCTGCGTGCAGCTGTCCTCAGGGACTGGAAAGGGGGGTAAGTGCTGGGAAGCCGTTCGAGTCCAGTGTTTTCGGGGGTAACCCAAGTGCAGACTCACGCCCCAGGAGCGAGGAGTGTACTGCCGCGGCCTTGCAGCCTGGCAGGGGGGTGCTGGCTCTGGAGGGTGGGTCACCCCACCTGGGTGGGTTTGGGGTCCCTGAGTGCAGCCATATGCAGACCCGCCCCGGGTGGATAAGGCCCCCAGGCCACGGTGGGGGAGCTGCCCCTCCCTGTCCCCACCCGCCTCATTGCAGGGATACACCTCCCCCCAGCCTTGACTCTCTTGCTTATCTCGGGGTTCACTGCTGCCCCCAGGACTGCAGACCCGGCCTCAGCTGTGGAGGCAGAACCAGGAGAGCTCAGAGGGGGAGCGGAGGGTAGGGTGGCACCCAGACTCTGGCCCTGGTTTGGGGGCCGCGGGGGACCCAGGGCAGATTGCTGCGTAGGGCGGGCAGGGGGCTGCACACGGAGCTGGTCTCGGAGCCGCCCTGAGCAGAGCCGCCGCCCACACCACACCAAGCCAGGCCACGCCGCTGTGGTCCCCGCCCCTCCAGGAGCACCAGCCTCTCCCAGGTGAACACGCTGCTCAGGGAGCAGCTGGAGCACATGAAGAAAGCCAATGATGCACTGACCGCGGAGCTGGCCAGGACGACGGGCAGCGTGCTCCGCCTGCAGGCCCAGCTGGAGCTGAGGGAGGCTCGGCGCTGGGCCCAGAGACAGGTGCTCCCTCCACCACTGCCCACTGGTGGGGACACCTGCTCAGTGTCTGCTGGCGGTCAGGGGTGGACTGCAGGGACCAGGATGGGATGGGCAGGGGACCTGGCTTCAGCTGTGCTTCCTTCCCGGGCAGGACACTGGCCTCCTGCCTCCCCGTGTCCCCACTTGGCAAGGCCACAGCGTGCGGTGTAGGGGACCCCAGGGTGGGGAGACCGCCCCTCCATTGAGAGAAGGAGGGCAGGACCCTGAGGCCAGACATGGAAAGTAGGGACAGGCCGGAGACCTGCTCCAGAGACAACCAGAGGGTCTCGAGAGGCTGCCTCCTGGTCAGACCACAGAGGTGACCCCCGCCCCGCCCCGCCCCTGACCAGGGCAGCAGGGCCCGAAGCCTTGGCTGGTCAGTTTTCCGAAACCTTAAGCCCTTTGGGGGGTCAGAGTGCTCCCAGGGGAACCCTGCCCTCCGTCCCGGAGAAGGAGCAGAGCCCGCGAGCTGGGGCGGAGCTGACGGAGCAGAAGCACCTTCCACCGTGGGAGAGAAGCGGCGTGAGGGGTGGAGGTTGGCCGGTGGCCACTGAAGCAGCAGGTGGTGGGAGAGAGAGGGGTCGCAGGGCTCCTCACCCCCAGGCCCCTTCCTTTCCCACCCGCAGCGTCTGCGCCCAGGGGAGCAGCCCCGGACCTTCCTCCTGCTGTGGAGGCGGGTGACAGCGCTCCGAGCGCCCCTGGCTGAGCTGCGATGGGCCGCGGAGAGGTGAGCCGGCCGCCTGCCACAGTGGGGGAGGAGGGGCATCAGGTGGCACCCAGCCTGGGGCCCTGCAGGCTGCTCCTGTGGGTGCAGCCGTCCTGGCTCATGAGCCCCTCCCCAGCCCTGCGGGGCCTCAGGTCAGCCCCAGTGGAGGCAGGGGCTGGAGGGCAGTCAGAACAGGGTGAGGGAGGCCAGGGTGCAGGGCAGAGGTGAGAGGAGGGAGGAGCCTCGGGGTGCGGCTCCAGGCACCTTGCAGCTCCGTCCTGGGCAGCTGAGCACCTGTCAGCCCTCTGTCTGTGCACTAGGAAGCTGGCGGCCTGGCCCAGCACCCACCTACCCGCCCAGCTGTGACGTGGGGGCAGTCCATAGCACGTGGTGGGGGCCTCTCCTGAGGATGGGGTGAGGGGTCCGCGGAAGGCCAGGAGCAGGACTGGGCGACCAGACCCCGCCCCACCCAGCCAGCCTGGAGCTCCCTGGGCCCTGAGTCCATGGCTGGTCCTGAGGCTGGGCTGGGGTGCTGCCATGTCCCCAGGGGCCTCGCTGACATGCGAGCGGACGCAGCCAGGACAGCCCGGCGCCTGCACACGGCCTGCCTGAACCTCGACTCCAACCTGCGGCTGTCGGCCGACAGCGCGGTGGGCGCCCTGGAGCGGCGGCTGCGGGACCTGCGGAGCCGCTGGGACGCGGAGAAGGTGGCGCTGCAGGCCAGGTGGGCGCCCGAGCCAGCGACTGCACAGCGAAGGGGAGGCACCACATGCCCCCTTCCTGTCTGCCAGCAGCCGGGGTTCTGAATGGTGGGCCGCCGTCACTCCAGGGCTACATGACATTCCCACGGGCTGACAGATGTGCCCCAACTCCGCAGCCAGCCCTGGAGGCCACAGCGAGAGCCCCCACTCGGAGGGTCTCCGTGGGCACCGCCGAGGGCCTGTGTGCTGTCCGCAAGGCCGGCTCCCGGAAGTGGAGTTTCCAGGCCTGAAAGCACGACCCTCAGGGGCTGGCGCTGTCTGGGGGTCGACTGTCTAAGAAGCAGAGGCGCCGGGAGAGGAGGTGTGGGAGGTTCTGCACACGGAACCGTGTCTGGGGCTCGAAGTCTGTGTCCGTCCGCAGAAAACGGGGAGATGGCCTCAGGGCCCCCTGAAGGCCACAGGGCCTGATTCCACATAACCGGGGGGGGGGGAGGGCTCGAGTGGCCAGGGACACCTGGTCAGGCTGACAGGCTGGGGTCCTCCCTCCCCTCGGTCCTGGAGCACAGTGGGGGGCGGGCGGCCCCGTGTGTCCTGCAGGGGCCGCATCCAGGGCCTGAGCAGAGCTGCAGCCACGGGAAGGGAGACCCAGGGGCCGCCGGGGAGCGGACAGACTCTGAGAAGGAGGGAGTCCTGGGAAGGAAGGGACCGCGGCGCCGTCACTCACCACCACACGTGTGGCAGCAGAGGCGGCAAAGGCCGGGAGCCAGCACCGCACCTCCAGTGTCCCAAGGGCAGGCAGGGCCCCAGAAGCCACTGGCCCCCGAGGCGGGAGAGCTGAGTCAGCATCAGCACAGGGGACCTTGGAGGCTGACCTTGGGGTCTGAGCTTTACTGCCAAGTCAGTGGGAGTCCTAGAAGGTTCTAGAGTAGGAGAAAGGCTTCTCATCAGACCAGGGGCTGAGGCCCACGGAGATAGGCATGGCCCGTGCCTGCCGCCCAGCCGCACCCGGGAGGAGCCTGGACCCAAGCCGGGCATCTTCGGGCCACGGCGCAGGGCTTGTGCTCTGCGCTGACCCCTCTGGCCCCGCCCCTGGCTTTTCTGCAGACTCTCCGAGCAGACGCTGCTGGTGGAGAAGCTCACGGAGCAAAACTCGAAGAAGGAGCGAACCATCTCTTCCCTCAGGGAGGATGTTCAGAGACTGGTGCGTGGGGCCAGGGAAGGGGCAGCTCTGGGGCGGGGGCATCGGTGGGCGCCCTGCTGAGGGCTCTGCCGGCCGCAGGAGTCCGGGCGCCGCAGAGGCCATCGGGCAGCAGAGGACCTGGAGGACCAAGTGGAGTCCCTGCAGCGCGTCTTGGACGTCATCACGGAGGTGCGGTCCGTCTCCTCCCGGGGTGCCAGCTGACCCGAGGGACAGTCTGGAAGGTCCCGCTGGGCACGGCCCTGAGCGCTGTCCCTGCACACGCAGGTGGCCCAGGCGGACTTGGGGTGCCTGGTGCCGGCGCAGAGCAGCGGCGCTGATGGGGGGGAGGCACCGGGTGGCCTGCGGAGCCCCCCGCGCACCTCGTCCCCTCGCTGGAGCCGGTCCCCACCGCGGGCCTGCTCCCCGGCCGCCCTGGACCCCGCGCTGTGGGCCGTGCAGGCAGCCATGGAGAGGCGGCGGCAGCAGGAGCAGGTGGGCTGGGTCCCCGTGGGGGCAATGACACACGTGGGGCTGGCAGGTGCCGCCACAGGGCCTGCCCCTGAGCCCCACAGCCCTGGGAGGGGGCTCCGTCCACAGGGCCTGCTTCCTGGGGGGGTGGTCTGTGGTCAAAGGCCAGAGGGGGCTCATGCCACCCCCCACCCCTGAGCAGGAGCTGCGTCTGCAGCTGGAGTCTTGCCAGGCGGTGGTGGCCGGGCTCCGGGAGCAGCTGTCAGAGAGGCAGTGGGAGCTGCGGGCCTCGCAGAGGACCTTGCAGGAGGGCGAGCGGGAGCGCGAGGGCCTCCTGGACAGGCTGGAGGCGCAGCGCCAGGAGGCGCGGTGCTGCAGGGCGGCCGGCGACCGCCTGGGAAGGTAGCTCACGGAGGGCAGGGCGGGCAGGTGGGCGGCTCCAGCCCTGGGCACCTCCCTGCTCCAGGCTGCCTACCATGGCGCCTCGCCCGCCCCTACCCCTGACCCCTGACTCCTGACCCCCAACCCCCTCACCTGGGCTGGCTGGGCTGCCCAGGACTCAGCCTGCCCCGCCCCGCCCCGCCCCGCTGCTTCCCAGGCTCTCTGTGCCCACCCTGTTTTCACGTCCCCCTGGCCTGGAGCAGGCTGTGTTTCCTTCCTCCTCCGGCCCCCAGGACTCCTTGGAGGCGTCTCCATCCTTCAGAAATGACCTGAGCAGCCCCCACTCCCCTTCCCTGATGTCCACAGGGGGCCCACGTGCCCTCCTGGTGCATCCCGTGCGCTGGTGGCCGTGGCGCAGCTCTCGGACGTTTATGCCATCCTAGCAACCGGGGTCAGTGGGAGTTGGGGTGGGGACAGGAGTCCCCCAAGACTTATGGTCCCGAGCAAGAGGCTCAGTGGGGCTTCCCAACCCCACACGCTGCCTGAGCCCGACACGGGAGCTGGCCTGGGCCTATCGGGATGGGACGGGGTGGGAGGCAGGCGGGAGCTCGGGAGGACACCCTGCAGGTGTGCGGGCGGGAGCAGGCCCCTTGCTCACCCTGGGTGTCTGGACTGGTCTGACGGAGCGTTCAGTGCTAGAACAGGAGGTCGGGGAAGTCGGTCCCAGCCCCACCTTGAAGGGGCACCGGGAAGGACACGGCAGCCGTGGGTCAGCGCAGCCTGGCCCCAGGCAGGGGAGCCGAGGGACTGGGCTCCCCTGGAGGGTGGAAGGGCCTTTGCAGAGGAGACAGGAGAGAGGTGGGGGGTGGGTGATGGGTGCAGGGCGAGGAGTAGAGGGTGGCGGGGGCCCCGGGGGAGCTGTTAGCAGGGGCACCGTGGCTGGAAGGGCCAGTCTGGCTGCCCAGGGGACAAGTTGCAGTGTCCTGGGGACAGGTGGACAGGCCTGAAGGGAAGGAAGGCAGATTCAAGGGGCATTTGGGGAATGGGGGCCTCAGGGGCCAGGGGCCCAGAGGGTGCCGCTGATGTCCGGGTCCCAGGCTGATGGGCAGTGGGCAGCAGGGGCCCTCAGTGGCTAGCGCTGAGCTCAGCCTCACACAGGGAGGTGGGTCTGGAGGGTCCCTGTCAGGACCACCAGATGTGGAGCTGAGGAGGGTGCTGGTGGGGAGGTGTCCCTTCCTTCCAGCAAGTCCTGCAAACGCTGGCTGAGCCAGGCCTGTGAGTGGCAGAGGGCTGAGCACAGGGACGCACCAGGAGCAGCAGGCTTCCTGTTTTAAGGAATCCCACGGGGCCACGAAGAGGGGACAGGCCTGCTGGCCACCCCACCTTGCAGGCCGGCCTGGGGCTGGAGGTGGCTGGATCTGCCTCGTCCCTCCCCGCACTTCCCTGAGCCCCTGCCCCCAGCGCCCCCACACCCGGCACCCACCCTGCCTCGCCCACCCCCCCTGGAAATTGCCCAGTGAGGGTCGCCTGGCTCCCCTCCCCCACTGCTGCCCCAGCCCCAGTCTCCCCTGCCCCCAGAGAGAAGAAGGCTCTGGAGATGGAGGTGGAGGAGCTGAGGGGCCAGGCGGACGCTTGGGACAAAGACACGCAGAAGCTGGCGGCAGAGAACGCCGAGCTACAGAGCCGCCTCCTGCTCTGGGCGCAGCGGAGGGAGGAGCTGGAGGCCAGGTGGGCTGGGCACGGCCTCTGCCACCCGCAGGCCTCAGTGTTCTCATCCATGAAGGGGGCCCCTTCCTGGGCAGCCTTGTCTCAGGGAGTGGGGGTGACAGGCTCCCCCCGGGCTGAGCCATCACCCTGATACCCACCCAGCATCCGCCCAGTGCCCACCTCAGCGAACCCACCACCCAGGCCCAAGAGAGGGGGTGCCCCGGGCAGGTACCACCCACCTCATCCAGGCGAGTCCACTGAGGCCCGGAGAGAGCCCCACCACCAGCCAGGAACTGGGGTCTTGGTTTGGGTGCCGCCCTGTGGACTCACCAAGTGCAGGCCTCCAGGGCGACCCTGGGCTTGGAGGGAGCCGCAGGCAGCCCCCTGTCCCCTGGGCCCTACGCCGACCTCACGCCCTCTGTCTCTGACCTGGGGGAACCTCAGTGAAGGGCGCCTAGAGCAGCTGGAGGAGAAGGTCTCAGGGCTCACGAAGGAGCTGGTGTCGGCCCGGGAGGCGCTGACCACTGCCCAGCTACAGAGGGACGCTCTGGAGAGCAAGAGGGCATCCCTGCACAGCGCCCTGGCCCGGGTAAGCCTCTGGGCCCTCTGCCTCCCGCCTCCACGAGCCTCCCTGCCCCCAGGCCGCCCTGCCACCCCTCCTGGCTGCAGCCTCAGTGCCCGCTGGGGGCCCCCACTGCGGGACCCCCTCCACCGCCCCTCCCAGACCTCCGGCCTGTGCACCTCCATGATAGCGGGGCTCCCTGCCTCCCCAGCACCAGCAGCCCTGCTGTGATCCTGAAAGTCCCTTCTGCCATCCCCCTCAGGGTGACCACTGTCCTCTCCCCCCAGGCCGAGTCCAGCAATGCTGACCTGGAGTTGCTCGTGACCAGTCTGAAGTCAGACGGGGTGCAGCAGCAGGACGCGCTGGCCCGGATGACCGCCCTGACCGAGGGCTTGGCGCAGGACAAAGGTGCCCTGACCCGCCAGGTCCTGCAGGTGAGACAGGGGGCCCAGGTGGCCGTGGGACTCAGTCCCAGCTCCGGTCTCTGAGTCAGAACCCTCCTTGCACCAGCCACCCCCGACCTTTGCCATTCCCGGGGGGAGTGCCGGTTTGGGGGAGAGGGGTCCACGCAGAGCCAGGGAGCCTGATGGGCCTGGCCTTCGGGAGGGAAGGTCACACCCACCCGGGGGGGGGCAGGGAGGTGTGGTCAGCTCATGGGTTGTGGGGGTCTGGGGCATGGCACGGACGCTGACCCCTCCCTCCCCGACCCTGGGCAACAGTTGCAACAGGAGCAGGACCGGCTGCGGGAGCAGGAGCAGGCGCTGAGGCAGGAGCAGGCAGGCGCCCAGGAGCGCCTGGCGCAGGCTGAGCAGCGGCTGGAGCAGCTGGAGGGGCAGGTGGGCCAGGTGAGGGTTTTGCAGGAGTTCCTGGCTCCACCCCCACTACAGGGCCATGGCTTCCTGTCTGGGGTGTGGACCTGCAAGGTCACAGGTCACCGTACCAGGTCGCACTGGCCCAGCTTTCTAACTGCCCAACCTCGGCCGCAGGCAAAGGGCAGGGCCCCGCAGCGGGAGGCTGCGCACGGAAGGGCCTGGACGCTGTGCCTGTCCCCGGTATCCAGGCTCAGGGTCTGCCCTCAGCAGGGGTCCAAGCCCAGGCATCTCCCACTGGGGAGGTGGTGGGCACAGGGCCTCACTGCTCCCTGTGGCGAGCCCCCAGCTTCCAGACGCCTTGAGTCCTGTGCTGCAGAGGAGGCCACACTCGGGGGGAGGCGGGGGGGCAGGGTCACACTGAAGCCGTTGTGGCATCAGACTCTGGGCCCCTGTCACCACTGGGCCTCAGCACAGCCTCTCCCGGTTTCTCAGACTCGGTCCCGTCCCTTTTTCGGTCACCGATGTCCTGCACGTTTAGTTCCAGCGTTAGAGTCAGCGCGCCTGGGAGGCGGGACAACTGGACGCGCCCGTGTGGCCGCCACCGAGGCCCAAATGTGGATCTGCCCCGCAGCCCGGCAGGCCCCGCCCCCCGTGCCCCTCCGCCAGGCGCTGCCCGGCCCTCGTCAGCGGGGCCACGGCACAGGCTCTCCGTGCCCAGCCCGCCTTTCAGCGTGTCTCTGCGCGCTAGCGTGTCCGTGGGTGGATCGAGAGCGTGCCCCTTCCACGCACAGTGACATCCCCTCATGGGAACGAGCCACGTTCCCATCCCCGTTCCCCTTGGCAGGACGTCCGGGCGTTTCTGGTTTGGGGCTGTCGCGGACACTCGTGTCTCTGCCTCGCTGCTCTCGGGGGAAGCACAGGAGCTGGACTGTGGAGTCAGTGGGCAGGTGTGTGTTGGACTCGGTCAGAAACTGCCAGGCAGCCCCCGAGGCGGCCGTCGCTTCGCCCCACTGCCCGCGGCGCGGAGACGTCCTGCCGCGCCCTGGCCCAGTCGGCGCTTGGGGTGGTCCGTTGTCCCTTTCCCGCCGCTCCACGCGTGTGGAGTCGGGCACCCTCCGCGTTCAGTTCGCACTGCCTGATGACAAGCCAGGTGGAGCCCATCTCCCCGGCGTCTGGTAGTGGCAGCTGCTCCGCGTTTCTCGTGGTCTCAGGGCCGTTTCTGCTTCTTCCCCGGACGCACCGGCTGCAGGCAGGCCGGCGCCACGAGTGGACCGGCAGCAGCGAGAGCGGCCTTCGTTCCCCCAGTCCCAGGGCGGGAAGGGGCTCCCCGTTTCACGTCCCCAGTGGGGCGTTCTCCGTGGGTGTTCTCTAGATGCCCCTCGTGCGATCAACAGTGTTCCCTTCCACCCCTGCTCCGCTGAGAGGCGTCCTGATTGTAAACACGAGTGGGCTTTGAATTCTGTCCAGCGTTTTTTCTGTATCTATTACTATGGCCACACCATTATTCTCATTCTGTTCATGTGGTGCATTGTATTAATTAATGTTTTCATGTTGGTCCCACCTAGCATCCCTGAGATGAGCCCTACTTACCCATAAGTTACCAGATATTTTATAAATTTGCCGATTAAATTTGATACTATTCTTTTTTTAAATATTTATTTATTTTTTAAAATATATTTGATTGATTATGCTATTACGGTTGTCCCATTTCCCCCCTTCATTCTCCTCCACCCTGCACACACCCTTCCCACCCACATTCCCCCCTTTAGTTCATGTCCATGGGTCATACCTATAAGTTCTTTGGCTCCTACATTTCCTGTACTATTCTTGCCCTCCCCCTGTCTATTTTCTACCCACTGTCTATGCTACTTATTCTCTGTAC
>PVKU01009219.1:0-64209 GCA_004027475.1 Anoura caudifer
AGCAACAAGTGGAAAACTTATTTGAACAAATAATAAAGGAGAACTTCCCCAATCTGGCAAAGGAAATAGACTTCCAGGAAGTCCAGGAAGCTCAGAGAGTCCCAAAGAAGTTGGACCCAAGGAGGAACACACCAAGGCACATCATAATTACATTAGCCAAGATTAAAATGAAGGAGAGAATCCTAGAAGCAGCAAGAGACAAGGAGACAGTTACTTACAAAGGAGTTCCTGTAAGACTGTCAACTGATTTCTCAAAAGAGACCTTGCAGGCAAGAAGGGGCTGGAAAGAAGTATTCCAAGTTATGAAAGGCAAGGGCCTATATCCAAGATTACTCTATCCATTAAAGTTTTCATTTAGAATGGGAGGGCAGATAAAGTGCTTCTCAGAGAAGGTCAAGTTAAAGGAGTTCATCATCACCAAGCCCTTATTATATGAAATGTTAAAGGGACTTACCTAAGAAAAATAAGATAAAAAACATGTACAGTAAAATGACAACAAACTCACAATTATTAACAACCACACCTAAAACAAAAACAAAAACAAAAAAACCCCAAAAAACCCAGCTAGATCAAGAACACAACCACAGAAATGGAGATCACATGGAGGGTTAGCAACAGAGGAGTCAGAGGAGGAGAGAGGGGGGAAAAGGTACAGAGAGTAAGTAGCATAGATGGTGGATAGAAAATAGACAGGGGGAGGGCAAGAATAGTATGGGAAATGTAGAAGCTAAAGAACTTATAAGTATGACACGTGGACATGAACTAAAAGGGGGCAACGTGGGTGGGAGAGGGTGTGCAGGGTGGAGGGAAGTGAAGGGGGAAAAATGGGACAACTGTAATAGCATAATCAATAAAATTTAAAGAAGAATAAAAAAAAGAAAGTTTAAGTAAATTGTCTGTGCTCACCGATTGCACGAAACCCAGCTCTGAGTCCCAATTCACTCATTTGTAAAGAGCACCACATGTCTCATAGAGCTGTGGGGAGGATGAGAAACTTGTCTGTAGGGGGTTGGCTCCAAATGTCTTCATAGGTGGAGAGCCACGTTGGCTCTGAAGCCTGAGCACCTTGGTTTGAATTTCTAGCTTCTCTACTTTTTAGACATGTAAAGTTGAAGTTATTTGCCTGCTTTTTATCTCAGTTCTCTCATCTATTAAAATGGGGATCAGGCCTCCCGGTGCTTACCACAGGCTGTGTTCTTACACCGCCTGTACAGAAAGAGGAGGCAGAGTAAACCCACCCCATATACGCCTCAGCCCAGGCCCTTTGCCTGGTCTGTGTTGTGAATGGGGGGACATGGGAAAAAGATAAAATGGGGATCAAAAGAATGTACCTTATAATTGTTATAAGGATTAAATGAGTCAATACAAATAAGTCATTTAGAACAGCACCTAGGACTTCATTCCATCAAGTTTCCTGTAATTAATATTGATGTGGTCTCTTGACAACTGAATACATTAATTTTATATTCCTCCACCTTGATTTTTTAAAAATTTTACAGTAAATATATCACAGAATCTACTGTTTGTGGGACTACTGTGCATAGTTGGAGAGTATAATCTTTTATTCCAAGGTGCCCACCATGTGGAGGGAGAAACATAACACATTTAATTATAAATGACTAATTCAAAACTGCTATACATATATTTTTAAAATGATTTCTTATCTTAAGATAAAATCTGTTCTGCTTTATTTCTAAAATTATTCAAAATTTATTTTAATCCAGAGCCACTTTAAATCCTTATAAAATCAGGCAGCATGAACATCTTAAACAGTCAATGATGTCATAAAGAAAAATATATGTAATGGCCAGTAATTGAATTATAGACTAGAATATATGTTTGAAATATTCTTTTCTTTTTAAATTTTTTTTGTTCTGTCAAAATTTCAGTCAAGCCGAATTGGTTTTTCTTCTTTTTTTCACAAAATAGTATATTCACTTTGCTTGGAATTCAGGTGACTCAAGAGCCCTCAAGAACGTTCGCAGTGGCTCTCAGAGGCTGTACAGGGGGCAGTCATCAGCACAGGAGCTCCTCCCTTAGTGCAGACGTGTTTTGGTTTTCACACCACTTGCCATCAGGCTGGTGTGGAAGTGGGCACGAGAGACACAGTGACCCAGTGTCTCTTTTTCAAGAGCCTCTCTTAAGCATGAAGTTATATCTTACCCTGATTCTGGTGTGGTAACACTCGAGCCTTAAAAAAGATAAAAAGAAAAGAAAAAAATTCAAGGATGGCAACAACAAAAGGAATATGTGAATTATAGCTTGGTAATATTATAGGTTTATTAAATAATTTAGGTGCTTCAAAGTCTTTAAATGACTACGTGTTATAATTTTTCATTTTTTCAGGACATGAATCAGCATTTTCTCTATGTGATTGGGAGTCTCCTTGCATCAGTTGCTTGGGTTTTTATTTAAATAATTGAAATTCAGTTGTGGTATTTTTTTGGCAGTTTAACTCTTTTGTCTGTTGCATTTTAGCTTCTCACATGCTGTGGACCCTTCCTCCTTTCTTCACAGAAACATTCAAATGTGTATGGTTCTAAAACTGGTCCTTTCCTCATAATTACCTTCCTGTCATGGCCAATCTTCTGAAAAAGCATGTAAATTAAGTTGATTTCCATCAAAGTGGTCTTCACTTCCAGCACCTTACTGAAAACACGTTTATCTAGCTTTGATGTATCATCTGTCTAAATTTTTCCAATGCATTTGTGCTAACAATTTACTAATTATCAAATACACTGGCATTTTCTTAGTCTCATCCTGCTCAGCTTTCACTTATGCAACTAGCCAATATTTGTGAACTCTGTTCCATGAGCCATGCATTTCATTAATGATGGACGGTGACTGAAACTGGTGAATGAGGAAGAAGAGAGTTCCTGCATATGTGAATATTATGAGATAGTTTGGGGCAGAATAAAAGTTGGTGATCTATTTTAGGTAAGATGGTTATTACTGGTGAGGGTGATGTTTCAGCTCAAAACTGAACGATAAGAAATTTGCCAGGTGATTTGGGGAAAGAGAATTCTAGAAAAGTGATGACCAAAGAGCCTTGAGGTGTAGAAGAGCTAGGCGTTTTGTAGTAACTGCAAGAAGAAAAGTGTTGGGGCTATTTGTCTTCCCTGTCTTCCACATTGGCTTAGGGACTTAGCTCTCTAATGGTTCTCTGCCTCTCAGACATTTTTTTTCTTTCATTCTCCAACTTGTCTTCCATGTGGACATTTTCTTTCCATGTGAAGGAAAGAAGAAGAAGCAGGCCATAATTTCTTTGCTAGGAGTTTGATGCCTCAAAAAGACCTGAATTTATTTTTTAAAAAATCTTAACATTCAAGAAATAAAATGTACAGTGCCAGGGCCAGGAAAAATGCCATTCCTGAGTTGGACCTTGGTCCTGCACCCGCAGAGTTTACAGCCAAAGTTCTATCCCTGCCATAGGCCCAGACTGAGTTTTCCATGCTCACAGTCCTGTGCAATGGTTTAGAACCAGAGTGGTTTAGTATTTATACTACAAATGTGGTCTTAGAATCTCAGGTAACCTTAGACACATGGCATTCCTCACTCAAAATATGCATTTTTTACAAGATCCCTAAGTAATTCACATACATAAATTAACCCACAAAAACAGAAACTAGAGTGGTGATTGCCAGAGGTGAGGGATGAGGGTGGGGAACATGGATAAAGTTGGCTTAATGGTTCAAATTACAAGAAGAAAAATTGTAACTATTTGAGATAATGGATGCTAACTAAACTTATCAAGGTAATTACTTTGCAATGTATTTTAAAAATCTTTATGTTGGATGCCTTAAACTACCAAAATGTTATATGTCAACTCTATCTCAATAAAAGTTGAAAAAACTAAAGTTGGGGGACTAGGCAAATTGGGAACCAGACTAGCTGGGGTTTAAATCCTGGGTCCCACTTCTTACTACCTTTGTGGCCTTGCCCAATTTAACCTCTTAGAATTTTAATTCTATATCCTTTTTTGCTCTCAAAAGAATATATTTGCTGTAATCTGAGGTAGGGAAACTTAAAGGCCTTTGAAAATGGCTGTGATAGCTTTCGAAAGTGCAAATGGGAGGGAAGTGCTGACAATGATCAGGTATGTTGGAAAGGTTAAAAAACATGTCAAAAGCTATTAGCACATATTTTATATCAGTTTATAGTATTGAACAATGCATGGTAGGTAAGCTTCTCTTGTTTGCCAAATCCATTAAAAATTCACCATCAATTGCATTAATTTGGAGAGAGTTGAATAGGGTGAGCAGGTAAAATGTGGGCAGTACTTACTAACTTAGATGCTGAGTAAGCTGCTGTAAGATGTATTATATGACAGATTCAATTATTTTCATAACTCAATTTCCCCAAAGATGGTCCCAGCTGCCTTTTCAGAGAAATACTGTCAGGTATCTTCACACTGTTCTACTCACTGGACCTACCAAAGGTAATATATTAAACAGGAATTCAAAGTTACCTCTATAATTGAACTATTTGTTCTGGCTTTATCTTGCTGAGGAGACAGAGCAGACCAAGGTGGACTGAAGTGCTTTCCCCATCTTCGGGAACATTGAGTAATGGAAATAATTGAACGTGTCATATGGTACCTCTTCTGGCAGCTTACTCAACAGCTAAGGTAGTAAGTACTGCCTACACAATCCCTGCTATTCAACTCTATCCAAATCAGTTCAATTGATGGTGAATTTCTAATGGATTTGGCAAACAAGAGAAGCTTACCTATTATGTATTGTGCACTTAAGATAAACCAATATACAATATGTGTTAATAGCTTTTGACATATTATCTTTTTAAATCTTTGCAATGCATTTATCTTGGATCATGAGCTCCAGCATAGCTGCTTCTTATCAAAGAGAGGCCACTGGGCACCAGTGAAAGGCTTAAGGATGTCTCCTTGTGTTACAGCGTTGTATGACAGTACTGGGAATCTCATTGCATTAATAAAACAACACAGTAGTTCAATTCAAGTCAAAAATTATTTATTGAGTTCCTACAGTTCCAGGAACTCTGCTAGGTCCTGGGGAAAGAAAGATGAATACAACCAGCTACTCTACCTGTAGGAACTCATAATCCAGGGTAGTACAGGAAGAAGACTCTGTGATTTTGGAGAGACAAACGCTGAGCTCTTTAACAAAACTCCAGTTTAGAAATACAAATCAGCTACTAAAAATCCAACACAGCCTCAGCCTTCCTATGCTCCATCCTGCACATTCTTTCCAAAAAGTGCCTTGTTAAAAAAAAATTCTGAGAGAGTCATGAACTTATTTTCTGAACTTGGATTGTTCATCACTGCCATGACACTATGTATAAGGACATGACTTCTCATAGGCTCGACTCCTGCACTTCACCTGTATGTTACTTTCTCCATCCACAGCAAGATGGTCCGAGCATCTCCATTGCCCCGATAGCTGTTGCCTTCTCCTGACATTTTCTTTTGATAACCTTTTTAGCAACCCTTAAAACTGAGGTCAAAATATCACCCTCATCAAAAATCTCTATTCTTCTCCTCATTTTTCCTTGGAAGACTCAGGCTTCTTTGGCTTTGTGGTGCTATTCCATTTTGCAGATTTCTACTCCTACAATACTTGGTACTGAAGTTATTTCTTTCTCAAATTTTCTCTCCTTCTAAATGCATTTATATGCATCAACTTCTTATCTCCAGCAACTGGTAATGCTGCTAGCACATAGTGGTGCTTCATGACAATTTGTTGAATGGATAATTAGAGATTAATTGCATAGGGTTTGTGACTGATATAGATGGACATTTATCATAACCCCCCCACACAATGCAGGTTGAATTTATATAAACAAGGGAGTTACGTGTGAACTTCAGCACAAAAGTTTGAATATTTTATTCGGGTACTATCAGTGATCTTTAAATATGTTAATTGGTGAAATATTATTATTTAATAAAGTTTATGTTGACTCAATAATATACTTTGTTTATATGTTTTTTAAATTCCCATGGATCAGTTTTTAATGTCACACACTGTAGAAGAGGTAACAGAGGGAAAGGTTTCTTGATTTCCCTTCTATAAAGTACATTGGATTTCTGACAAACCAATGAACTCTAAGAGTAAAAACACTTTTTGATACGTAAGAATTTTCAGAGACGACTATTGATCACAGTCCAACAAGCACTGCATAATTCGACTTGGCACTCAAAATGCATCTTCCCCTTTGAAGGTCAATTAGATTTGGGGTAAAAAGTCAACCAGAAACACACATGGTAAATAAAATGGGCTATCAATCTACAAAAATATCATTTTGCATTTTAAAAATTCTAAAAAATTCTAAAGTAATAAAACTAACCTCTTTTATTGGTTTGTAAACTAATTCTGAACTAACTTTGAAGACAAATAAGTGCCAGCTTCTTTTTAAAAAAATATTCAATTTGACTGGGAAAAGACACTCATTTAGATGTACGTGTTGTATCATATTTATTCATTAAGTCCTTTATCACATTCACGCTTTCATCCAACAAATACTACTCGAGTGCTCACTATGAGCTAACCAAGATCTAGTTAGTGGAGTAACAGCAGGGAACAAAACAAGTTTGTGACTCAAGGAACTGAACTGATAATCCTGTATTTGGAGACAGGAATCACAGTATAAATAAGTATATGATTTGAAAAATAGTTTAATAGCCAAGAAACAAACCAGGGGAAGAGGAGAGAGAGTGACAGAGGGACTCTGGGATTGGCTGGCGTTGTGGTATCTGGTGAAGGAGCCAGCTTTGTGGACAGCTGGAGGAAGAGCCTGCTAGGCAGAGGGGATAGGAAGAACAAGGCCCCAGGTATGACCCAGCCTGGCATCTATGAGCAAGAAGGCCTTTGTGACTCCAGTGAAATGTTTGAAGGGAAGAGGTAAGAAATGGGGTGTGGGAGGTAGCCTGGGTCCAGATTATATGCTGTCTCATTTGGATTCTTTTCTATGTGAGGTAAAAAGTCCTAAGAGAGTTTTTAGTAGACAAATGACATGACCTAACTTTGATTTTAAGCATCACCATGGGTGCTATGCATCTAACAGAAGTAGAAGAAGGGGCTAACAATCTAAAGGGAGAATCTCAGTTTGGGCAGGTCCATGAACTTGATGCTAAACTGTACATATGCTCATACATGTGAATGTACGTGAATGCACATTGTTTTCATTGACGGTACAGATCACTTGTTATACCAGCTTCTCAGAAATATCTGCCACCCCAAAGAATTGCTGTTGTCAGGGATCAAGGGCAGACACATTCAAGCAAGAAATGGCGGTGGTTCCAAGTAGAGAGAGTGTAACAATGTAGGGGATGGAAGGTAGTTGGAGCTAGGATTTAATCAGTATATAATTAACTTGTGGTTATCCTTCATGTGGATATGCAGTGTGTTCAACTAAAGAAACATTTATTTACCAATATAGATTCAGTTTAATTTCTTAATAATTTTGAGTGACTTGAAGTGAAAGTTGGACTTGGGCTCCACCTTTGCTGCCAGCAAGCTGTGTGGCTTTAACATCTCTTGACAGTATCTTGCTTATCTACAAACTGGATTGTTATGTGAATCATACGTAACCAATGGACAAGCATGAAGTGTAGATTGGATAACTTGTTTAGTACAGAGACTAAATACAGTGCCCAACACCCTGGAATCTCAGTTTCTCAGCTTCTTCACTTTAGTACTTCCAATATTTCCTACACATGCAACCTTTTGAAAGTTATTTAACCACCCTTGGGCCTTTAGTTCCTCATTTAAAATAGGTATACTAGTTTACCTAAGAGGGATTTTGTGAGAATGCAATAAAATAATTTATGCAATTTTTTCATAGTGCCTGACATATGGCAAGGATTCAATAAAGTCTAGCATTCTATTCAATTGTTGGCTGTGAGTTCATAGTTTGGAAAGCTAAACGACATTGCTAACGGGTCTCTCTAGTGGGGAAACCTATTATAATATAATGGAATTAATGTTATCCTTTTTAGTTGATGATGTAATTACTTAATGGGATAATTCTAAGTTATTTTACAACCATGGATAATTTTTGAGTTCCATGATTATTGTTTGTGTGTAACTGTCAGTTTAACATAGGTATGGGGGTCCTTTAAAAATTCAGAAAAATAAACTGGTTACAAATATAACTAATTTCATGAGCCCTCCACAAACACACAGGCCATTTTCACTGATGCCTCTTATTCCTAAACTCTAGATTCCTTGAGTTGTTAGTTTTTTTAAAGCACTTTTGAGATTACTCAAATGTTTTCAGACAAGCTTCCTGCATAAATTAAAGTTTACACCAGACTTTCCAATTTTAGCCAAATTAGAAATTACAAATAGGGAATATTCTGCAATTTGGGGTTCATACACTCATCCTTAGTGTGTTTGTTGGCGTGCTGAGTGCATAGTTACTGACTTTTTGACAGACGACTGGAAGATCCTTTAAACACAGTGATTAAAAGAGAGAGCTCAGAACTGACTCCCTAGGTTTGTTTTAGTGGTGTTTGTTTTCAAACACTCCTCCCACCAATTAGTTCCCTTGGTTTGCAAAACTGAAGGCACATTCAAGAAATGCTGATCACAATTCCATTTGTTAAAAAGTTTTGAGAGATGTGCTCAGTGTCAGTGCCATATTTTGGAGTCATGCGGTAAGGATTTACAGATATTTAATAAACACTTGAGGACCTTCTGGAAAAATCTATATATAACCCAGTCATGGCCACTTTTGAACATTGCTTGATGGTTTCATTGGGTTAAGTATAGCATAGCCAAGCATGGTACTCCTGCATGAGACATCTGAACAGAAGGACTAGATTCCAAAGAAAGGAGCAAGCTGTTGCTATTAGCTTGAAGGAATTCTGTCCCAGGACTTATGAGCTGGAATTTGCAGGCCAATTTCTGATCACTGTTTCCATCCCTTAAGATTACTTTTTTTAAAAAATGGGCTCAATAACTGCCAGGTACTGAACCCTTGCTATTTGCCAGATCTCCACATACAATCATACATAATATAGAAATCCTCTGACCTAATTAGTGTTATTAGCATTTTCAGATGAAGAAACTGAAGTACTGGAAGTACTGGAAACTCCCAAGTTTCACAGGCACTAGGAAGAACTACAACTTGAGTGCAGTTGTGTATGATTCCATTGTTTTACTTAAAAACACTGTTTTTTACAAGAAGAGTGAGCAGTGGATGGTCCCATATATCTTATGTCAGGAAGATTAAATCTTGACCTTTAGATTTAAGGCTGAAATTTAATTCATTCCATTATATGACTGATTTCACATAAGCTGTGACCTTTTACTTCATGGTGGAGAGGTGGTACAGACATTTTTCCAAGAAGCAGTAGTTTAAGTTCTTTCTAAGAATTTATTTGGAAGGAAGCAAAAGGACCAAGAGAAAGAAGGTCACCTTTTACTGGGAAGACCAAAAGAGCTCTACAATGACCTACTGCCTATGAATAATCTCTTGAGGAGGCATGCAGAGAAAAAAAATTGAAAGATTTTGTTCACTTTCATGTTCTAAGAACCGGTCATTTTTATGAAAGTGCAGAGATGAGCATTGAGCAGTTAACTCCCTGGCAAAGAAAAATGAAAAGAATGTTGTAAATATAAGCAGACTATTCCTTGAGGCACCGTAAAAATAAGCCAAATTAAAAATAATTCAATAACTATTGTAAAGGAGTGAAAGCAGGTATGTTAGGTCTGTGGCCCTAAGTCATGGCACAGGAGGAAATGAAAAGTGAAGCATGGTGGTGAGAAAGCAAAGTAATCATTTTGTGGTGACAAGGTGTGCCTCTAAGCCCTGATCTCCTTTTATAACTACTCTATATAAAAGGTGTAATATTAAAAAATCCTGCAAGTATGATATTTTCTCATCTGATGATTTTCTCCCTCAGTTGGGATCGTCAGGGCTGCCAAATTTCAGGTATGTCATTGTGAAGGTTGAGGGAGGCAGCTGCGAGCTGTGGCCCCTCATGCTTATCTTGTATCCTTAAGTTTTGTGGTTTGAGGAGCAAAACCAAGTCGAAGTAACCACAGCTGAGTTATCATTTTATCTGACCCTTGAACTTGAATTGGTTTCTATAGTTTCATCTAGCTCATGGGAGTGCAATAAAAGGTATTAAAACAAAACCAATTAAATTGGGCAAAGGACTGAGATGAGCAGGGCTTGACCTTGCTTCAGTGTAATGTTAGAAGTTGTTCTACCACTATTGCTCATGACTCACAGTGAGGTGAAGTAAGAGGCAACAAGAAAATTCTTATTGCATTTTGAGGAAATCCAATAATTTTCTATCCATCCAACCATTCATTTGTTCATCTAGACACACATTCGTTCTAAAACAATATCACATATTTGCAATAGGGTACTCTTAAAAAGATAGATAAATGTATAAACTAGAGTCTTTGTCCTTAAAAACCTGATAATCTATTTGGAGGGATAATTCATAGTCACAAGACAGATGACAGATGTGGGAGTTATAAGATGATGAAAGACAGAATGACTTTTGGTAGAGTGACGGGGTTATAGAGAGAGTAGATGATGAAGAGTGATTTCCCCCAATGTTATTCTGTGTCCAGGAATGGATAAAAAGGAAATAGATTATTGGAGTGACCAAGGGTAGGCACTAGCCTGGAGCTGATAGTAGCTCTTAAAGTGTCATGGGAACCACATTTTAGCAGCCAACCATCACATCCTGACTGAGCAAGAGTTTACTGTGGGTGAACTGGGAAGGGCCTGAGAACTGGAATAACTACTATGACAAAACTTCCAGTTGAGAGCTTGTGGAACTCTAGGTGAAGAGATTAAGGTAAAAAAGCAGGTAGACCAAGTGTGGAGTTTCTTGTATGCTTTTGATATGAATGAAGCTGGAGGTCAATGAACTGAAAAGTTAAGTGGCCCATAGTATTATTTATTTATATGCTGAATTCACTGCATTGAAGGTGAAATAAGATGAAAAAACAAAACTGAGTTACGTGAATTGTGTAGAAAGGTAGCTATAACTTCTTGGGGATGCATGGCAACATGAACAGGGAAAGAAAGATGGTGGTATAGACAGATGAAAAGAACAGAGTGATTTAATTATTTAGAAGCAGCAATGGAAAAAAAGATGGTATTTACATGGCACTTCACTTCCAAAGTTTGGTAGAACATGTCATGGTGCAGCTCTGTGGCAGAAATAAGTGGTAGGGCATGCTTTTGGAGGAATAGCAGATCACAGGTCCATAAGGAATGTGGATGAGAAGAAATAACTTAAATTTCTCAACAACTTTTGTATTATGTACAAGAACAACATTAAAGGTTTAACAAACAAAGACAAAATAATTATAACAAAATTCCACATTAAATCTGCTCATTATGCCATGAAATAATATTTTATCTTCTGAGACAAATAATGCTCCCAATGCCCAGTGCAATGTAAGAAACAAAATGTGCAGAAAGAAAGAAGAACTCCTACCCTTTTCAACAGCATGGATGTAACTGGAGAGCATTATGCAAAGTGAAATAAGCCAAGCAGTGAAAGACAAATACCATATGATTTTACCTACAAGTGGAACCTAATCAACTAAACAAAAAATGAGCAAAAAAGTAGAACTAGAGACTTGGAGATAGAGAACAAACTGACAGTGACCAGAGGGGAAGGGGGAGGGAGATAATGGGGGAGAAAAGGGGTTGGGGCAAGCAAAGGAACATGGGTAGAGGACACATGGGCACAGACTATGGGGGGGATTGAGTGTGGGAGTGGGGGGCAGGGTAGGGAAGAGCAGAACAACTGTAACTGAACAACAATAACAAAAGAAACAAAATGCCTTCCTTTCTAAACATTGAGGGAACTCTATAATGTGAGTATTACCACTTGATAAATATGAGATTCTACTGGATCATTTGCTTATGAATTCTAAAAAGCTAGACAATGTTTCTTATTCTTTATTTGAAGCTCTTAATGTCATGCTTTATTTCTGTAGTATGAAAGCATAAATCTCTGCTTCTGCTTTCCTGCATCATCATATTATCCTGGGGTTTAAAAGGTACTACACTGACAGTAATCATTTGCACACATGATTATCACCCCCATTCCTCCCAAAATGCTTACTTCAGAAATCTTTTTCACAATTTTCTGGGATATCCTAGGAAATGTCTCACGTATTGTTATGAATGGGTTCTCTTAGCCTCCAACACGGTAAGGTCATGCACTTTTGGATGTAAAATTACTAGTGCCTCTAGACATAGGTTCTAAGCAAATTTACATGCTCAAACTATGCCTTGTGTGCTCCCAATATCCATGTGTGTGATGAGTTACTGCTCTGGTTGGGGTCATCACCTTAGACTGCATCTTACTGTAGAGCCAAAGAAAATGTTGGAAACTTGACCATCCAATCAGGGTCAGAGTCCTCAGCTAAATACCCCTATACAAGATATGGGCATAGCCACAACCCACTCAGTTTGGGACTGAAATTTTTACAATTCTGTCCTACTCCGAGGTCATAGATGTTTGCATCATCTCAGAATGTTTCGGGGGCAATTTTCTTAGAAGATGAACTCATAAGCAAAATTTACCAAACACAGAGAGAAAATAAATAGTATGAAATCTTACAGTTGAGAAAATAGTAATCATAACAACAATCACAAATAGCAGCTACTCATAAGCACTAATTATGTACAAGGCACTAAATGATTCACACATATCTCATTATTTAACAGTGTTAAGATTTTTGCCTTTTTATGGGTGAGGAAACTGAAAGACTGATACATTAAGTAAATATTCAAGGAAATAAAGGCAGAAAAAGTGTCTATAAAATAAGAGAAGAAAGGCAGTATGCTGTGCGGCAGAATTAGAACTCGTCTCCAGTTTGGTGTTCATATTCTTAGTCTCTTGTGCTGCTGTGTGACAGGTGGAGGGGAGCACTAGAAACAGACACTTCATTCTTTTTCTAAACAGTAGCAGTTCCTTCCTTTTATTTTTTTGTTTATGGATCTCCATTTTTTTGTTGTAACAGCACTTAACACGCTACTTTCTGAGAGTTGATTTCTCAACAGTATTAGTAGAGTGAAATATTAAATGAAAGCATGAGCTAATTGATAAGCTAATGGATAACTCATATTTCTTATTTCCACTGGAGAATCTTGGGATCTGGCTTATAGAATTGATATCCCCTTACATTCCAAACTTTCATATAGAATTGATATCATGATTTCATCTTAATGGATGGATCCCAAAGACCCAGTGGATGCAGCATGATTCAGACTCTAAGGTTATTTGATCTCAATGCCATTTTTGATCCCCCTCAGAGAGTTAGGAAAAGGGAAGACAACCAGAGAATAGAGGTAGTGCACAGAATAGTGAGCATTTAGGTGACACCTCCCCAGTTTGTTCTCGCAGCTGCTGAAGGTCAGGGGAGAAAGATTTCTCCAGCACCATGTCAGATTCTAGCGTATTCTAGAGCTAGATGACCCTATTAGCACCACAATTGTTTGGCTGGACATTAATTTTCCACTTTCTTTAAAATGTACCATATAAGCTAATTATTTTTTGCTATTGTTTCTTATTGACTCTTTTCAGATATTGAAAAGAGTAAAACATCCATTTTTGAAAATGGCCTATTGTTCTCACAGTCATGAAGCAGTAACATTTAAAAAGTTTTTGACAATTAAGATGAAAACAGAGCTTGAGGGTAGAACCTGAAAAAGAAGCAACTCATTATACTACACTTTCTCTATATTAAACCATAAATGCTACATTCAACTGTAGCTCCTAATTTTCTTAAGATTCTTAGCAGAAACCAAATCTATCAGTATCTCATTTGGCTTGTGTATTTCTAGATAAAAGACACAAAGGAGACTAATCTTCAAAGACTCTCTCTTTTTCTAAAAGTGATATTCCTCATTCTACTTTTGATATGGGGGTGAATAAGAATGAATCTATATTTTTTGCTCATATGGTTTCCTTGGTACAGAATTATACCGTGATACAAAAGGCACAAGTACATAATACTTGAAAATAATGAAGAATAACAGTTTCCTGTATGAAGATAATGGCTTTATTCTTCTCTGGTCCCACTAATCCAATGACTCAAAAAACTCAGAGCATAGAAAAGAATGAAATTCCTCTTCATTGTCCAGCTTGAACAAACCTAAGACGATTCTAAAGGGCTAGGAGCAGATATCATCAAAGGCAATCCAAGTGATTCTGTAAGGGCCATGAAAGAGCATTCCGTTTAATCTTGAAAGCAGCAGCACCTCCCAAGGAAGTGGAACAACACTTTAAAGAGATAGGTATTAGCCCACAGAGAAGTCCCTAAGAATAGAAATAACTACCATTTACTGAGTGCTTACTCTATGACAGTCACTTTGCTATGCATTTTTTCATTTAATTATCTCAACAATCATCCTCCATCGGTCCTATTATGATCTTTTCAAAGAACCTCTGTCATAGATGGGTTAATTGACATTTCCAAGGTCATATGGCTGACATACTGGAGAATTATACGATTATATCTCAGGATGGTCTGCCTCCAGCATCTATGATTTTAATCTTTGTGAATGTTTCTGTTAGCTATATAGTCACTTGGAGTAATAATACACCTAGTAATCCATTAATGAACCTCATGCTTAGGGCTTGGACCCCATATGCAGCATCTTTGATGTCTGCATTCATCTAAGCTCTGTCTGAACATTCAGAGTAGTGGAGAGGTTGATGTGAGGGAAGGGGAAGGAAAAAACAAACCAAATGAACAAACGCTGCTCTTCTCACTTCACACACATTAATTCTTATAAAAACCTGAAAGAAAGATGGATATCACTACAGACATTTTAGAAATGAGGAAACTGAGGTTCAGAGAAGTTGAGTAATGGGTTCAGAGAAGTTGAATAACTGGTCCTAAGGCATAAAACCAGCAAATGATGGTGTCTATTCTTCTGATTCTAAGGCCCAAGTTTATCTCTTTCCATCAGCTTGCCTATCTCAGAAGAAATATAGTATCATTTTTTTAATCTTCAAGGGACTTGCATACATAATGTCACATTTAGAGAAATGTAATTAATAATTATAATTTTAATCACAGACTTTTCAATTTTTATTTTGGAGCCATTAATTTTTGCTTTTCATGTCTTAAATGTTTTTACAGACATTGAAAAGCTGGTAGTCCCTGGGACCTACGGTTATCAGTCATGAAGAGAAAATATTCTTGAACCTAAAGAGATAAAATGCTTCTTTTTTGGTATTTTGCACTTTTTAATGGAGAAGATAGAAATATGCAAATAATATATATATTCATAATACTTAAATATTACTCATTTAGTTTTAGGATTTTCACCTTAATTATTGAAATGTAATAATCTAGATTCTAGAGTAATACATTTCTCTATCTTTAGTAATTGTTTGACATGTAGGAAGAACAACAAACTCTGTTTTAAGCAACTTTACACAAGTTTGAAAACATAAGAGTATGAATGTGAGGATTTAATAAAAATTAAAGATCATATTTACATTATGTGTTATGGCTATTGAAGTGTTACCACTACTTTGCAATTAGAAAAAAAAGTGATCAGTCAGCTCCACTAGCTCCAGTTTTAGGTGATTTCATTACAAGTTGGTTTTACTCAATAGCTCCGACCTTATCTTTATTAAAAAGAAGAAACAAGGTTGAGGATAGACAAAATTAAAATTTTCCTAGAAGATACAGAAAATTAAGTACTAATTTTCCTTTGATGGAACTGCACATGCCGGAAAGCACAAATCATGCTTTACTTGAATAAACAATATTCATTGTTCCAGACAGGGGCAGGGCAGGGAGTGGGTTAGGTAGGCAAATATTTTTTCCTCAAAATGCGTTTAGTGGGTTGAGACACTAAGAAGGATAAGCTATTAGTTCCAGCAAATTATATTACTCACCGTTCCATTAGTTCCCTTAGATATAATAAAGCAATGTTGGATTTACTGCAAATAATACTGTCAGTGTCAATGAGACTAATGGGTTGATATATAAAATAAGTTAATATTCTTCTAAAGTATCTAGCCTTAAAGACTAAGTTTTTATTGTATTTTAATGGCACATATTCTTCCGGAAATCCTCTGAGATATTCCTGTCCTAGAGTAGATTTCTGCTTCCATGACGGTGGTGGGATACAGCATGACCCGTGAGTGTCACGTTCCATCAATTGCTCCATGTCCGGGAAGTTATGGTGGCACAATGTTTAATAAGAGATGACAAAGCAGGCTCAGTATTATCTGTCATAGACAAGTCAAGGTGAAGTTTTAGGTTTGAGACACACTCTCTAGCTTTCCAGTGGTGTAAAAAATTAGAAGTTGAATTGCAATTTAGCGAACTGGTGGCTTCTGAGGTGGCCATTTCACAATCTGGGATACATAACTCTGAATGGGACACCAGCTTTAACTTGGTACCCCAAAAGGATGGTAAAGAAAACAGGCCTTTATTTTGATAATGCTCATTATTACTTCATTAGCATGTATTTGTTATCTTTGTGTAATGCATATGCCACAAGTTTTAGAGAAGAAGAATCAAAGCTTATCAGACCCTTACAATGCATCAGGAATGTTGTCCTGTGCTGCTATTAACTTATTTAATCTTAATAATGCCCCATAAGATAGGTAACATTGTTATCACAACCCTGTAAATGAGAAGATCATTGTAAATAGGATGTGGATAAGCATTTTTAAATTTTAATACAATTTCTAGCTTGGATGTATTTTAATTTCTATTTAGAAAAAATAATGGTTTCCCACATACAGAGCTAATAAATTTCCTTTAAAATATGTATGCTTGTGTGTGTGTACACGTATATTTAAGTAAAAAAATGAATCAACATTTTTAGAAAATATACAGTTGTGGCAAAAATTATGGAAGTGGTATTAAAATGCCAAAGTTGAAAATGATGGCTTAATGGAATAAATTGAGGATCCTGGAGAAGATTACTTAAAAAAATCACAGATGGTTGTAAAAACCCAATATATCTTCTTGGAAGTGGGTGTTGTTTGTAATACTATAAGTGGAATCTAAGATTCATAACATATTATCTAAGATATTTGGCTTTCCTTTCTTTCATTGCTTTCTTTTCCCTTTTATCTTCCTTCCTTCCTTCCTTCCTTCCTTCCTTCCTTCCTTCCTTCCTTCCTTCCTTCCTTCCTTCCCTCCTTCCTCCGTCTCTTAGTTTCTTCCATCTCAAGAGTTCATGTTGGTGTTATTCCACAGAGACTCACCAAGGTTAAGAATTTAAGGAGCTGTGGCTGTTTTTCAGATAAATTACGATTGCTGTCTTTTATTGAATTCAATCACAGTGACACATACACAGATCGCATGACCACACAATAGCTCTAGTAACTGCATAATTATATCAGTCCCTCATTTAGTATTTGAATTAATCACAATACCAAATTTACCTAAGAGGAGACCCTAACAAACATCACTTTATCATAAACTTTTTCATATATAGATAAATAAAAACATTAAAAATAATAACTTTGAGAGGCAAAAATAGAGCCCTTTCATTGGAGGACATTTTAAATAGCCTTCCTATGCTCCGCTGATGAAAGTCTAGAATATAAGTCAGCTGCCGTGTGAAAGGAACAATACTGTGCTCTTCAGTGGGGGAATTATGAAGGGGTCTCCAGTCCTTCTTCTTAATAAAGTGAACTACCCATTCCATGTGTGTGGCCTTTTTCCTCTCTTCTATTTGAAGTCAGAAGTTTCTCTTAACAGGAGACATTTACCAGTATCAGCCAGCCTTCCTGCTCACACGTTGCACTGGCCTGCATCTTTATTCTTCTCAATCAGCAACATTTTTTGAGCCAACATATTTCACAGCAACCCCTGAGTGACCTGACCAGGACTCCTGAATATAACAGTAGCTGCCTCTGTACAGGGAAAGTCTGTCAGGAGACAGAAATAATTTTTTTAGGGTGTACAATCAATGCAGAGAACTAATACAAAACATTTAGGACTCCCAAGACTGCTTTTAAAATCAATTCTTGTGGCCTTTTTTGGGGGGAGGATCTGTATTATCAAGATGATTGTCTTTACTTTTTACTTTGCTTTATCACATAAACCAAGACAGAAAGAGATGATCCTCCAAGGAGTAGTGGAAAACTCTCTCTTTCTTTTATATTCAGTAAGTGTAACCATTGATTTTATTCTCATGTACAAGCCATAGTCAGGCACTGCCAAGAATGACAAAAAAATCGATACAAAGTAAAGCTCAGTAAGCAAATACAATAGGAGCTTCTCATCCCCGTCAGGCCACAGGTTTCTGGTGAACATTAGATGCTTTTCTGAAGCCAGAAGTTTAGAAGATTCCAAAGAAACCAGCATACTCGTTACAGCAAGTGACTCCATAATGGTGAACAAACCACAAAGTGCCAAACCTCAGGGGTTACGTTTGGGGGCTTATTGGGAAACAATGCTTTATTTTGAAAATAGCTAAATAAAAGGGGCCAATGAAATACTGATCTACCTTCACTGTTCCAACTTTGTCTCAGCATTACTATATAGTTGATGAGGGAGAGCTCTTTAGAGAATAATTTGGTCAATAAATAAAGGAGGAATAATAGAATATCATCATTTTGCAAACTCTAAAGAGATTTAGGCAAAGATTATTAATGACTGCTAACACTGTTACTGCTATGGCTGAATTGTGTTCCTCTAAATTCATGTATTAAAGTCTTAACCTCCAGTACCTTAGAATGTGTCCTTATTTGTTATATTTAGAAATATGGTCTTTACAGTTGTCATCCAGTTAAAATGAGACCATTAGTGGAGGCCCATATCTGATATGGCCGGTGTCTTCATCAAAAGGGAACACAGAGATACACAGAGAAGGAGGGAGATGTGAAGCGACAGCAGGGGGCGTTAAAAACATGCCAAGGAGACAGGGCTGAAACAGCTCTGTCGCTCGCAGCCTTCCAAAGGGACCAACAGAGCAGACTTCAGAGCTGAGACAATAAACTTCTGCTGTTCACACCACCCATTTTGTGCTTCTCTGTTACGGCAGCCCTAACAAACTACCACAATTCCATGTAAATTAATGGGATTATTCTGACAGATATATCAGATTGTCAATGCCTAAATCTGCTCATCAATTTTCAGGTCACAAAAAATAACATAGCCAAGCATTTGTGTTTCTTGACAGAAGCGCACAATAGGTATCTATAGCCTACACAGCAGTCTTGCCAAAACACAATGTAATAACTGGTATAAATCTGACCAGACCTCAAATAGGGAAAACAGAAGAACACATTTGCAGTGAAAAGATGTAATCATAAAAAGTAACATGATTAAAAAATTACCAGGTGAAATAAAGGAATAGAAAACATTCAGAGTAAAAAAGATTTTAGGTAATTCATCAGACAATTATAATGTGCATATCAGTTTGGACTGCTTTTAAAAAGCAATAAACTATGAGAAAGGTAAAGTTACTTTAGATCTGCTAGTATTGGTTATCTGTAAAAGTAGCATGATCATAGTACATAGTTCATACTGTTGCATTAATGACTAAATACATAGGTAGAGCATTTAGCATAGTGACTGATGCATTATGTCATCCCAATTATTATATACTAGGGTATTGGTTAAATTTCATGATACAATCTCAATCAGTATCAGTATTAGTTAGATATATACATCTTACTCTGTGTATACTTACAGTGTGTGCACACAAGTTCACATACATACTCTATAACACACTTACTGAGTGTCAATGTGAGCCAGTATTTGGCTGAAGGGTTTTCACTATGAATTTCACTTCCCACTCTCATGAACCCTCAAAACCACCCAGCCCTGAGCTTTCTTTTGGTAGGAGATGAAGGAAAAAAGCATTATGAAACTTTGAAAGGAAAGCTAAAGCAAGGGTTAGGAGGGAAATGCAAAAGAAAGGGCAGTTTAAGAAGGTTGAATTTGCCACTAATTGTCTTCCAGAATTAAGTCATCCCATGCCTGCCATTTTCAGGGAAAGGTGAAAGCATGTCTCAGCACCCACAAAGCTAGGCGTTGAAGAGAATCAGTGTGTGCAGCCAGCTGGAACGTGTTTGGACAAGAGACAGAATACATCTAGTCATTTATTGTGATGATTGCTCTTTGGTTAAAAACCATCATTTAGATACAGGAAGTGTTGCAGCTGACAACTATCTTGGGTCAGATGACCACGTCCTACAAATTTTCATTTCAACTTTTCAAACATTTATGTGGTTTGAGAGAGTGGATATAAAGGCTATGGAAATAGAGTTTACATTTTCAACAAATATACAATCTTTTTTGCATCACAGAAAAATAACTCTAAGACACAGAAAGGATATCCTGAGAGTTACAAACAAATCTCCTGGGCCTTTGTGAGATTAAAGTGAAGAAAGGTATTAAATGAGAGAGGGTTTTTATCTGGTCAGGAAGATTGTAAAAATCCTCCTGGAGAAAAAGGAATTTGTGAAAGGCTTTTAAAAAATAGTAAGACAGGAGAAAGTAGTGAAGTGGGGAAAAGTCTGTGGGAATAGAGAAGGGAGGGCATCTCAGTAGGAACATGCTGTTGCTAGATAAAATGCAAAATGCTCAGTTGAATTTGAATTTCAATAAACAGCAAATAGTTTTTTTAGTATAGATATGATACATGCAATATTTGGGACACACTTAAATTTGAAATGTTCTGGAGATCTTTAAACAAATAGTAAGTTGTTTTTAAAGGTTTAGATTTCATAGAAGAAATTAATGGGCCATAATGTGGGAAAGACATTTTTTATTCATAGAAGTTCTTAGATTCCACACAGAAGATGGAAAACATACTTTTTATGGGGACTGCGAATAATTTTTTTTTTTTTAGTGCAGGAGCGATATGATCTGACATGCACTGTAGAATGAATAAGATAGCAGTGATGAAAAGGGGAAAACCAAGATAGGAAATTGGCCAGGAAGTGACATATAGTGAGATTATTAATTTATTTAAGTGAAGAGAATGGTTTGGAAATAAAGATGGTTGGGATAGAGTAGAAGCAACAGATTGGACAAGGGACAAAAGAGAGATAAAGTCAAAGATGCTGCATTAATGCCTATTGACTGGGATGATGATGATTTGTTAGCAGCTAGGAAAGGCATAGGACTTGGTTTTAGGAAAAGTGGATAATACGAAATAGGGGTCATGTCAGGAGGAGCTGGCAGGGCATCCAGATACAGATTCTCAGTATACAATTATGAATATTCTTCTATACTCAATGATTTTGGTATTTTAGATATTTCAGCTGTTTAATTCATAAGTTGGCCACAATTAGAAGCAAAAGACAAATCATTGATTGAATAGCAGAAAGACAGAAGAACGAGAATAATGAAACAATTGTGCTTGATCTTGGAAATTTTGCAGTCAAGGTCAGTCATCACTCTTAAATTATTCAGAAAAGTCAAGAGTATAAGTTAAAAGTCAGTGGTCACTTTGGCAATTTTTTGAAATAGCTGTTTTAGGAAGGTAGCACGGATGAGAGCTACTCTGGTTTTGGAGATTGAGGAGTGAGTGGATGGTGAAGTAGAAGAAACCAAAGGGCTGGTCCACAAAAAGAAATTGAGGGGAAGGAGCCAACAGGGAGGGAAGACTGGAGAATTAAATAAAAGAGGGGAGCAAAGTCTGAAAAGAGTGCGCAGCAATGATATTACAGATAACCAACCTCTAGGTTAAGTTCAGAAGTTTTATCACATATATTTTTTCCACTTGCATAATTTTGGGGGTATTGGTGAAAGTACAGACATTAATTGTAAGATTTTGGCCCTTCACCGGAATTTTGCCTTGGAGTTATTGGTGTAAGGAAGGATTTTAAGAGGCTGATGAAGACTCTAAAACAGGAAATTCAGAGGCTGTATGGGTTTGTGGGTATATGCTTTTACTAGCTTCTCAAAGGTATCACAAAAGGTGACAAAAAATTAAACACCTACTATTCTACATATCCTACAATAATATGTCACAATTCAGATAGTTCATAAAATTGGAAGCTAATTTGAATTTTAGCCTAAAATTATAACCTAAAAAACCCTTAACTATATGAGGGTTAATAATAGACTTCTATAAGTCTATAATACCTCTTTAATACTTCATTCTTAAAAATATAAAGAAGTAGAACAAAACTCACTCTGGTGCAAAACATTGCTGATATAAATTAAAGATAATCTAACTAAATGTTGAGCTGCTCATGGATTAGATGACTTTATAATTTTAAGATGTCAGTTCTCCCCAAACTGACCTACAGATTCAATGCAACCTCCATTATAATCCCAGCAGTCTTTTCAGTGGGGAAAGGCAAAGGACCTAGAATATGCAAAGCTATCTTCAACAGTAAGGAAAAAAGTAGGGGGACTTGGCTTCATGACTGAACATACAGTTATGGCAATTTAAATGTTTCCATACTGCCTAAGGATGGACAAATAAAACAATGGAAGAGAAGGGAGCCTATAAATACACTCCTACTTATTTAATCAAGGACACCAAAACAATCCAATGAAAAAGAAAAGTCCTTTCTATGAGTGATGCTGGAATAACTGCATAGCCACATGGAAAAACTGAACCTCAACCCCTACCTTATGAAACAAAAAAGTCAATTCAATATGAATCATATATCTAAATACAGAAGCTAAAACAGAGATTTAAGAGAATAAAAACATTGTAAATCTTTTCCAAGTCACCACAAATATCATCCTACTTCTTTAATATATTGTTTTCCCATTCCTTTTCATAATTAAGTAGTCACACTGAATACCTAGAACCCATTTCACTTCAGTACAGGTGACTCTGAGAAAATGAAGCAATTGGTTCAAAATATATGTAACTCATATGGTAACTTATATGTGAACTCTGTCTGGCCACAACATTTTCTTGTTACTGTTTATTGTTTAAAGTTCAGAGTAAATAATTCACTTACCTTTGATGGACCAAGTTGCCTAGATCTAGCTGAAATGGTTCCAAAAGAGATTTTATGGTCTTTAATATAATTCCATTGTGCAGATAAAGGCTTCTATATATTCTCTTCCTTGATTCTCTCCTCTCTGCCCATTTCCAAAAGAAAAAATGTAAAACCTGACCACAAAGTAAAACATGCAACACAAAGCCACTTACCGGAGCCCATAGAGCACTGTCCCATCAGGATGAAGCCGGATCATTCGGTTTTTCACCGTCACCCCATGCACAAATGATTTCTTGTCATTCAGAAAGTAGGTATCGGGCACCCAGAGTTGGTCAGCTACCCTGTTGTCTAGCGTGAGGTTCAGTGGGATTCCAGAATAAGAAAGCCTTTTGTCTTTCCAAGACTGCTGGAAATACATGGTGAGTGTATAATCCTGTGAAATAAAGGAAGCCAAAAAATAGAATTTTACTCTCATCATCATCATCATCATCTGACAGCTTTTGTTAAGAACATGATAGCCTGTGGTATTAGTGATGACCAGGGACCCATGGTCCTGCTGTTCCCTAAGAGGTTACATTTGAATATGTTAAAATTTGCACCTGTAAGTATAAGGCACTCAGTAAGATAAAAGTACTAGACCAATAATCAAATACACGCACAACCATTTTCATCAATATAGGGCAAACACATTTAATAGATTTCAATGTTTGAAGTTAAGGTGATGATGTCAAAAGACAGTCATAAAGGAAAATTATACCCAGAAATCCATGTTTACAAAAATAGACCTCTGGATTTTATATTTACAGTACTCCATATTTTGGAGGATAATGCTTGCTAAATAATAACTAAAATGTATTCACTTAAAAGGAGAGGGTGTTTGCAAACTCCAAATGCCTTTTGAGTAAATACTAATTTTTGTCTTATAAATGTTATCAATACCATTATTTGACTCTTTCTGGCAAATGTCAACTTGTCTAACTGTCCTAAAAGGTAGTTTATAAAGCACATTTGGATGGAGATGTTTATTTGGCCTGAGAACACCACCGGCAGTGGAACTGGTCATCTGTTCTTCTCTTATCCTCTTTCCTCTTTGTTTCAGGAATTTGTCTGAGGTCAGAGCTGGGTTTGCACTTGAGTTTGTTTCCTCACCTCCTATAAAAGTCACACTAAGGATGTCCCTTTGCTCTTTTCTTTCTTCCCAGGTTTCCCCTGACAGTGAGAAACAGAAAAATGTGAGTTGAATAAATGGATCCAACTTATAGGAGAAGAATGATTGTCTTTGATCTTTAGTGGTTGTCTGTTTTTAAAGAAATCTGTTGATACAAAGAGTAGTTTTCCATTTAAAAATCAATGGTAGTAATGAAATCACGAAGTCTTTAAGATGTGGGTCCCAATGTAACAAAGACAGAAGGTACACTTTTTCCTTTAAATGACATTTATATGTTAATAGTGACTCTATGAATAGTAGCAGTTAAGAAAACACCACAAAACTCCAATGCAAAGTGTACTGCCATGGTTGTACGGAGTGGTATGTACTCTACATACACTAGTAGAGAATCACTGACTCACGTCATGCCTTACGCGTGGATGAACTGTACTTTAGCTAGATCCCTACATGAATATCTATGCATTCCTGAAAAATCCTAAAAGATAACACAATACTTATTCTGGATAATGAGTTCCAGTGTCCTTCAACCATTCTAGTTAAGAATGCTTATACTGTTTAGTCAGAAACCATCTTGCAAAAGTTCAAAGCCATTCTTTCTTGTTAGACAAGGACATTTGCTATTTGCTATTAATCATGCAATATTCCTTTTAAAGGTCTGAAACCTCCTTCAACCTTACTTTTAATTACAAAAAAAAAGTCGAACCCACAGGCTTATACACAATTCTCTTTTCAATTGCTACCATTCTTATTTGTATCCTCTTCAAGTGCTTAACATCATGCCTTTTCAGAAGGAAATGAATTAGAAAAATTCCAGACCTTGGATTCCTAAATACCTTGGCTCTAAGATCTACCACATGTAGAGCTGTATAACCATGAGCAACTAACTTAATCCCTTGTATCTCAAATGCCTCATTTAAAAAAATAAAAATAATAGCATTTTGTTGGCTTATTGTGAGCATTACTTGGGAAAATTATAATGAAGGTATTTAGAAACAGTAATGTGCTAAACAAATATATTATCTCCACAATTGATCATTGCTATTTAAAGATTTAGATCATACTTACAAATTACTTGGAATGTACAGATTCATTTTCATCAGCATTTCTATTTTTAAAGAGCTGTTTATGAAAGAACTTGTATGCAGAAGGATCACTTTGACCATGAAAACAAGCAATTGTCTGTGATCAGTCGTAAGTGCTGGTGCTGGGATCTTGTTTGCAATTCAGTCAGTGTAAGAAAATTAATAAGTAGCCAAAGACATGTTATTGTAAATTTTGGCAAGGGGATCAGCACAATCAACCATGGAGTATGTGTTTCCATACTCAGAAGCTTCCAGTATCTCATGAGCGCTACAGAGTATCTCCTCACAATGAGACCACAAGGTAAAACTCTCACTTTACCTTCTCCGCAATACCATTTTAATGTGTAATGAGCAAAGACTCATTACTGTAAAGTATAAAGGACTATAATGACAAAATAAAACTCTAATCATATATGCTACAACTAAAGTATGAGTTTATAGTAAGTAAACAATAGAGGGTGAAAAGGAGAGAATAATGCAGGCGTGAGTCACCTCTGGAAAGTTAAGTGTGCAGGAGGCTCGTTTGCAGGTGCGGGTAGATTTTTCCCTTTTCTTTCTGGAAACTGTTTTGTTTTCTGTGGAGAGTGAACTATACACATGCAGTAAGACCTTTGCTCTATGGAGCTCACCCTGTTTTCAATAACTATTGACTAAAAGTCACATCATGGTTCTAAATTAAAGCAATAACTTACCTTATTTCCAATAAGAAGTAATCAGTGAGGATTTATGTATGCTCATATATTACATTTGGAAGTGGGAGATGAGAGGCAAGTTCCCTGCAGAACTCTTCTTATGCGTGTCTAGGGTTATTATTCTCATCTAGACCTGACCTGATTTTATGATAAGTGGAAATATAGACATATGTGATTCATAACCTTAATAAAAACTTTTGAAGTTAATGATAATTGTGGTGATAATGATGAAAATTATGGAAAGACCTAAAAGATAGAAATCTTTCCTTTTTGTGCTGTGTACATTATACCACATGCATGATAATAATCTGTTTCTCCTTGAGGTGCTCTGTGGAGAGTGTTTATAGCCTTCTGTACCTGCTATCACCATTGTTCTCACAACCTTGTGAGATGGGCAAAGTCTCTATGATAGAATTTATGAGTCTGAGAGACAACTTGCTGTACCTTAAATAGGTTATTCTTTCTCTCTAAACCTTAATATATATATGGACAGTGACATTTGAATATAATAAAACCTATGACATCATTTTGGTGTATCCTATTTTTAGGTAGAAATGAAAGGCTTAAAATTGCTGTATTTTTCTCCTTTCATACAACAGATTTTCAATTGATTCCTCATTAGTCCAAAGTGCAAGCACTCCAGGAAGAATAAACACTTTTTCAGAAAGAAATCAAAGGCATTAATACTTCAGCCCAAAACACTAAAATCATTTTTCTTTCAGGTATAGTTGCAAGCATCCAACCAGCTTTCTCAAATGTGCAAGCTACTCCTTGAGAGGAAGTGTTACATATTTAGAGACTATGGGCCTTAGGGGATTCTTTGACACTGAGGCAAATGAATGGGATTAATGGGTGTGAGGTTGCTAATGAAATTGGTCAGGCTAATTCAGACATGAGAAAATTTAATTCATTGAGGAAAAGCAAGATAGATGATAGCAAATTGGAGTGCTCAATTGAGCTCCAAAAGGACATACTTTTAAAATCTAAAAACGTTTAAAGAAATAAGAAAATGTATATAATAAATGAAAGTGAGTATTTTGAAGAGTAAAGATAACATCTATTTTACACAGTAGTTTTAAACTCAGGGCAATCTTAGCTCCCAGAGGATGTTCATCAATGTCTGGAGACAGTCTGGTTGTTGCAGCTGGGAGTTACGCTGTGTCCCACTAGCACCTGTGGGAAGAGGTCAGGGATGCCCCCACATAATGCACTGCACAGTACATCCTGCGCAGCACAGCATTATTTGGTTCAAAATGTCAATAGTCTCAAGGTTAAGAAATCCTGTTGTCTATAAAAATATTTTTCTTTTTAGTATCAGTGAAAATTTTCAAAATATTTTATCATTTTTCATCATAAAAGTATGTACATTAATATGTCTACCCCAAGATTTTAATATATTTCCCAAACCTTTGTGGATGGGGTATTAGATAATTTATAATTTGCTTCTTTACCATAAAAATCATTTGATAAAAAATCCATTACTTTTAGCATCAGAGTAGGGATAAAGAGTTATGTGTTTTAGGCAAATATATAGAGGTGTGTGTTTTACCAGAATGAGCTCTAAGAAGACTTTGTATCAGCTGGAAAAGCGAGAGTCTCTTGTTAGCTACATCCATGATCAGCCGTTTCAGACTAATTTGTTCGTAAAAAGACAAAATATTGTGCTAACATCTTGTAATATTGCATCCACTGAGAAGGATCATATGAGAAATCCCTCTTTTTTAAATTGTTCTTGAAAAAAAGTCTATACACCCATAGAAAGAACCAGGGCTGTTGCACACATTTGTATTTTATTTTTCATGAATTTGAATATACATTATATGGGGTCCCAAATACAAATCCCTCTTTCCTGAGATATATTTATGGCAGCTTACTTGACCTTGAGATCTGCTGTTTCCAAAGCTAAGGCTGCTTTTCCCAAAGGCTGAATGTAGTAAAGCTCTGCACCATTGCCTACCACTTCTACAATCACTTCTGTGATGGAAACTGCCCTGCCTACAGCCCCTGCTGATTGACGAAGGCCACGTTCTACATCAATAATGCTGCCCTATCCCACCTTGAGAATGGAGAGTAGATGTCTGACTTATGAGCATCTGATTCAGAGGCAGGCAGCAAACTTGTACCTGGCTCAAAAAAATAAAAAGATGAGGTGGACCAATCAGAGTCCTCTGCTAGAAATTTCTATTGGATAAAGGGTCTGAGACAAGAGATGTAGGACCAAGTCCAAGGGTCATGATATTTACTAGGGCTGCACTGCTGTTGTGAGGTTATGAAAAAAAGAAGAAGCCAGTCTGTAAAGGAAGAAAGAAAAAAAAAGAAAGGTGCAGAAAATAACCATATGAGGGAGAGTCTGGCATGTTATAGAATGAGCAATCAAGTTCATGAAGACTTTCTACTTCTTATTTCTATTTCTTGTGAGGTCTGGACATGTTCAATACTTTAACCTCTTATGAACCCTCTTGTCTCATTATGACAAACTGCACTTTTCTTGTGCTAAGCTGATTCCATCTTTATTTCCTCTAATCAGAAAGAGCCATATTAATGATGCTGCTCAACCTCCATAACAGAATCTCATTAAGCAATAATTATACATGTTAAGGAAGCCCAGGAAAAGCAACCATCTTGCCCATCTTCTGATTTTTAAAAAAGAGGTGTTATGAAAAATCTGAGATCCAAAGATATTAAGTTATAATTGAAATGAACCACACAATATCTGTTTCTAATGGAAACCTCTAGTTTAAAATAATATTTTGCATATCAGTATCACCATTATGTACATCTGCAACAAAAATTCATCATTGTATCTTTAGATTTGTTGGTAATTTCTGAAATTTTATCTTAGCATCATCCAGTATTATTCTCTTGTTACATATTGTATATGTTTGTTTGCTTACTCCTTACCCACATTTTGTTATATCTTTAAAATATAGGCATTCTTATCATTGCCAAAGGCCGTGTTCTTAGTTGTTTTGATTTTTTTCACCCACTGTAGCCTTGTGCTCTGCCTCAGAGGACATAATCCTTTTTACCTTTGTGTCATCTTAAATAACTCCACTTGGTTTACCCATCTGTGTAGTCAGATTTTTTTGTCAATCTCTTGTTGTGTTCCAAACAATTTTGTAATTAATCAACTTGTTGGTGAGCAAAAACATTGATAGTTATTGGCCTACATAAAACGAGAGTCACCTAAGGAAATCATGTGGGCCCATTGTAACAAACGAAACACATACAACATTGACATGACACCTGAATTATGCACTTATATTCTGAAGTAATGAACTTAAAAGAAAGTCTCACTAGATGAAGGTGAGACTACCACATACAAGAAGTTCAGCATTTATAATTTTATATCTACTTTAGAAGCTGTAAATATTTACTTTCTTTAAAAATATAAAAGTATTTTTCTATACAATGAATCCAATTTCTTAAAATAGATATGTCAAAATTTTTATTTCATTCAGTAACAGTTTATGTGTCTTATATTCTAGAATGTAAATAATCAGATTCTCAAACAGAATTGTTTCCCTGGTAAAATATATTGAAATGTTGGGCCTGACACAGGGATAGTTTCCTAGAAACATCTGAGTAAGAAAGGTCTTAGTTTATTAGAGTGACATTCATTTTGTTAATATTTAATGATTATTTACTATACAGGGGTGGGTGAAAGTAAGTTTACAGCTATAAGTGTGTAAACCACGAGTTTATTCTTGTATTATTATTTATTTATTATTATATTATTTATTATTATTAATCTACTTTTTACCCAATTATGCATTGAAAGAATTGTATTATATCAGATGCTGAGGGGAAAAATCTGAGTAATACATTTCCTCTGTCTACCTCAAGTGCCTCGTGGGCCAGTGGGTGAGACTCAGCCCTGCATGTTTTTCCAAGCAATATCACTTTCCTCTGTAGGCTTCTCAGTTCTTCCATCACCTGTGTAACCAGATCCCTGCATGAATGTCCATCTGATTCATGTACAGAAATCAGAGTGGTTCCACTTTTTCTTTATTGGCAGCTGCCTCCTCAAGGAGACAAGACCACCAAGTAGGAGAATATCAGTTTAGCAAGCATTAACCTACATAATATAAAAATGAGCCAGAGTCGGCTTAACCTGGCACTGAAAGAGAGGTGAAGAAGAGGGAAAAATGTATGAAATACATAGGGCAGAATTTGGAGACATTTTTGTTGGGAAGTTAGAAGGGAGCATCAAGGATGACCACCTGGTTTCTGCCCTAAGTGAGTAGATAGGTAACGATAAGAATTAAAAATTTGGAGCTGAGGATGACTAATGTATTTGGACTGGTTTGTGTTGTGGATGTCTGTGGCCTTTGCACAAAGAGGTGCCAAGTAAGTCCTCATGGGCCGAATAGGACTCAAGGAGAAATACAGCTATGTGAGTCACAGTGATAGATGAGCCCTGGAAATGGAATAGCTCACCATGGAGACAGCACAAGGTGAGAAGGGGACAGAGCTCCTGGGAAATTTGATTCTAAGATTAGTCATTCAAGCTTCTGAGTCTCTGAAACACTCTTCTACTTTGATTGTAGTGCTTATTTTGCAATCATTTCTCAGTCCCACTAGATTTTGAGCTCCCTAAAGGCAAACATTTATATTTTTAGGCACTACCATAGTGCAGAGAAGATAGCAGGTGCTCAAACATGTTAGCAGAATGTGAATTATGTAGCGTTGCATGTTTTGGGGCACCTGATATCAGCACTAAGCATGTTAGTGGAAACTTTCTTAAATTCCCCCAAATTGGACACCCTTAGATAACATATATAGAGATTTTCAGTGAGACAAAATAATTAATAATCCAAAATTTCGATTCTCTAACACTCAGGATTAATGAGTTTATAATTCTCACTAATATAGGAAATTGATAAATTTCTAGGAGATGGTAAAAACACATGTCATTAAAAGCAAACTTACTTTTTACAAATGGCCTTGGCTAGTGTGGCTCAGTGGATTGAGTGACGTCGGCTGGTGAACCAAAGAGTTACCAGTTCGATTGCCAGTCAGGGCACATCCCTGGCTTGTGGGTCAGGTCCCCAGTAGGGAGCGTGTGAGAAGCAACCACACAGTGATGTTTCTCTCCCTCTCTTTTCCCCTCCCTTCCCCTCTGTCTAAAAATAAATAAATAAAATCTTTAAAAAAGCAAGCTTACTTTTACAAATGAATTAATGGTGACTTTTGACAAAAAGTTAATAGACATATTTTGAATTATATCAAATGAAATTATATTGATAGTTCCAACACTGTGGAAGTAATACTGTTTATACTAAAGCTTTAAAAATGGATCTGTATTCACTGAAATTTTCAAGCTCACTTGCAAGTTAGTCAATATTTAAAATTATCAATAAATTTTTAGATTGATGATGAATTCATCAGGAGGATAATTCATAAACTTCACTGAAATTTTAAACAGCATAGTTAAACAACATTTTAAACAACATAAGACACACCAGATTTTCAAAGTTCCTTAGTTCTAGAGGTACATAAAAAGTTAGTGCTTACACTTTCCCAAAAAATCTAAATAAATGCAAAAATAAAGCCAGCTACTTGGAGGATCTAGTGAAATGTTCAGAATGTGTTGGTTAGTCTGAACATCCTGAGCTGGACTATGAATACATGACTAGAATTGTAACCAGCATATGGTATGCATGGAAACTTGAGAATGACAAGCTGTAAAGTGAACTAAGCTGGGATAGAATGTGAGAATTAGAAATAAAGCAAGATTCTATTGACACACACACTACTTAAAAGAGATTTAAAAAAATCTTCATCATTTTCTAGCCCAGGAAGGTAATTTTTCTCTTGTGATTGGTGATCTTGCAATGTATATAGAATTTAAAATGGAGCAGTAAATAGCAGAGATTTTTAAGTCTGGAACTGTTTTGTTAGAGGTTAATGAGAGCATAGGAATTTTTAACTTAAAATTGATAGGGTAAAAAAGGACAGAATGTTAGTGGATGCAGTAATATCTCTTTCAGTAATCAAATATTTTTTATATGTGTTAGAGCTTTTAAATACCTTCCCAGGAAGAAATCCTTAGGTCACTCTCAGGAATCTTGTTTTTAGACTTGCTAAGGCAAAGATGAACTTGCATCAAATTATCATTCTAAAGAGACTGTGGGTAATGATCTCTTGGAGTCCCCAAGAAACTCTCAGAATAGAAGAGTAGTAAATTATGATGCCCAAATGTCAACTTTATCCTTTACACTTATGAAAATTTTGGTGGCTACCTTACCTTTCTATATACTGAAAAAGTACTCTGTATACTGAAAAGTACTCTGTATATGCTACTTATTTTTATTATGAATATTTGTTACCCTTTTCAACAGTTATTTATTCATCTGTTTATTTGGCTATTGCTTACCAACCTCTCATTCTTTATCCTATTTTTATTCACTAGCCAATTAGTAATTTGGTGGCAACAGTTTTTATGTTTGCTCACACTCATACAATTATCTAGGAATATGTAAACATATAGATGGAAATGTGTCATTGCTTAAAAAAAATAGCATTATATTCATTCTGTGAATTTTTCTTTCCATAATAGCACAGCACAGAAATTCCTCCAATTCAAAAGGTAGAGATATATAGTTCATTCTGTTTAATGGCCACAAGGATGCTATATATATAATATGGATATTAATCATAATTCTATTTATGTTCACTGAAATTTGTTTAAATTTTTTTATAACTATAAGTAACGCTGCAATAAATCTCTTTCATTAGATAGATTACAAACATTGGTGTTTATCACATCATTACATATGATGCTATGCTCTGGAGCTTAATATGATAACTTGCTAAAGTAAATAAAAATAAAACCATGGGCTGTTCCTTTGCTACATTATTTTCTAAATATTGAACTAAATTCAAACTTAGAGAAAGCATGAAGATTAAAGTTAGGTTTACAGAACCAGAGAACCACATAAATATCCATATTGACTATCTCTAGGGGCTCAAACTCATTGAACATCTGCTCAGACTTCTGTTGGTTGTTGATTGGATCTGGCTAAAAAGTGACTTGGCAGACTTTGCTGGAGAGAAGGATCTTGGCAACGTTATGCCATGTAATGAGAGAGGAAGAGGAAAAAAACAGACTCTAGGAATTTCTTTGACAGTGTAAAAATTGTTTATAAATTCTAAAGCTAATAATTCTGATACTTAATTTCCCTCTTATATAGCTTTAGAGTCATCCTTGGCCCTACACTAAACATGCATATCTATGTGGATACAGACTGGACCTAACAGGAATAAAACCTCCATGCTAACACCATGCTAAAACAAACTGAGCTATCAACTGGGTCTTTGGCTAAAAGAGAGAGGTGGAATCTAGTTCAAGATTCATTATTCATTAATTCTGTGATCTTGGAGCAAATCTGACAACGAGTTTGAAAATCAACCTCCATATGTGCATGACAGGCAGGAAAACTATCAACAAATTTGCTGAAATGATGAACTGAAGTAATGTATTAATAGTTTAAAAAAAGCTATGAAGTTATATTTGAATAAATAAGGAAAATAAAGTACCTAATGCAGTGTTAAAGAACAATGCAATGCATAACAAATATTTTTCTTTTATTTAGCTAAGTTATCAAGTTTAATAAGAGCTGCCCATTATTGAACATTAAATTATATGACCAGTACTTTATTAGGTATTTTCTATATATTATTTAAACCTTACAACAACTCTATGAAGGTGAAATTAATATTCCCTTTTAACAGGTGAGACTCTGAGGTTTAGGGATGCCCAAAGCAACTGCTGAAAAATGTGAGAGCTGTGTTTTGAACCCAACTCTGTCTTACTTTAAATTCCTCCTTCTTTCTACTGTGTCACATAACACACAATAGTTTAAGCATGTATTATAAACATAAAAGGTTTTCATCCTAGGACCTGGCATTTTTCTCTTGCTTAATACTGACTTCTGCTTTGCTTTTATATGGATGCTAATTAATCATTAACATTCAGTTCTAATGTAGACTTTTCAGTACTCTCTGATGTTTTATCCGTGAACTCCTCTTCATCAACTGGTAATGGCAATGAAGGCCACGGTCATGCTCTTAGCTATGAGCCACAGCAACTCCGTGGGATGGCAAACACAATCAATTGTTCGTCACCGCCCTGGACAATTTTTCAGATGTTAGCTGAGGGAAAGACAACATTTTTGCTTCATAATAACCCTTGAAGAACACAGAAAGGAGAATTATTTTCTGTTGGTAGAATGACTTCCACATTCAAAATATTTTACCACTTCCAAGTAAAAGCCTCCTTAATCATTAGTTGTGGTAACAACAATAGTTCCTTTGCTAGAAATTACTTCTAAGTGACAGTAAGATGAAAAGCAAACTGGGCATGGGCCTACAGGTTAAGAATCTCTTAATTTGGATGGTGTTTGCTTTGCCTAATACCCTAGGAGAAGTGGGCGAGCATGAGCTGGTTGAGGGCAGGGGCTATCACAGTCTCCCTCCATGCTCTCACACCAACATGATGGGACCCTAGAAGAAGGAACCCTCCATGCCCAGAGCAGAATCATGACCACCGACCCTTAAATCTCCTTCTCCAGTTCCACTCCCCTTCTCAGGGGATGAGGCAATCATCCACCCTGTTCATGCATTCAGAAACTAGGAATCTTTTTTACTCTTTTCTCCTCTTTACTTATCACATTAAATTAATCAGTAAAACCTGGCATTAACTATTTCATAAAAATATCTCTTTATTCTGTTTATGGTTGCTGTAATCTAGTTGGGCCTTTATCATTTTTCACTTGACTTCCTTCAATAGGCTCCTAACTAGCCTTCTGCTTTCAGTCTTATTGTTCCCCAATTTATTTTTTTTGTGGCAGGTAAAGTAGTATTTCAATTTTTTAAATTGCATTATGATTATTTTTCTGCCAAGTTTCAACTTTCATGGCTCCTCAATGTTATGAGGATAAAAATATGAATTCCCTAAAGGCACACAATGTGCTTTCTCTGTTCCTGTCCGTATAGCTGCACTTCTTATTTGATTCCATTCTTACTCTGTCATGCAGCCACCCTGTCTCAGTTTCTCAAACACAAGGTGTTTTCTCTTGCTATGAAGCCTTCTTGGCCTAGAACACTCATTCCTCCTCTCTTGCCCCTTGGCCTGGATACCCTCTCCTGGTACAGACCTCAGATTGAAAGCTGAATTATACCTTTTTCCCTAGTCAGATGTTAGAACATCTGGGTTAGTTTCCTCTTATGTTCCCACAGTACCTTATCACTGTAGCCTGCATCACTGTGAGGGAAAATTGGCTGGATGCTCTTCTATTCCTCCACTGGACTGTGGTCTCCATGAGGGTGTATCTATCTTATGATTTTTCAGTGCTGAGAACAGGGCCTGCAGTGTAGTGGGTGCCCCCAAACTACTTGTTGAATGATTCAATGAATGGACTAGAGTGGGGGGAAAATTACCAGGCAGCCAGCCCATTTAAAAAACAATTCAAAATTGTAGTAGAGGTGAAACATACTATGAGTCTGAGTGGGGGCAGAGGAGGAGGGGTTGTATGAAAAGAAAACCAAGATAAAATATTACAAGGAAAGAGAATAGACTTAAACTGGTTGCTGTAGTTATGGGTGATGCAGAAAGGAATTGCAAGTGTTAGAAAAGTACCAAGACTTAGGAAAAAGTTAATGATTTGGTTTGGATAGTAGTTTAAAGTGCTTGAAGTAAACATGTAAATACTGTAGCTGATATAAGAGATTTGAGAGACTAGGAGTACAGATTAAAGAGTCCTCATCAACATTGTGGCTACTGGATTAAAATTATCAAAGTTAATTTATAGATTGAGGCAAGACAAGGACTTAGGACAGAAGTTTAGTGCATATCAGTCTTTCTTTTTTGACCAGCTAAAGGACATTTCATCTGTTATCACTCAAGAGATGGCATAGTGCTGAGGATGAATAGGGTAAGTATCAAAATCTATAGATAACCCCCCAAATGCATATTAACAAAATTCTAATCTTTAGCTGAGAAAACTGTTGTGTAAAGTGCAAGATGTAAACGGCAAGTAAGACTCACTTCTTAAACTATATTATTTTCTTTTAGTGGGTCCTATCCACCCACTCAGGGAGGTGGGTGGATATTTTAAAGTTAGGCATCAGCTACAAAATAAATGGACAAGAAAAAAAAGAAATTGTCTTGAATATTGTACAACCCAGCCAGTCAAATTTCTAATAAAATTGTGGAGTCTCATTCTAACACATTTCTTTTAAACGTATTTAAAAGATATTAAGTTAGTCGTACTCTTAGCTTCATATCATTTAGTTTTTTTCTAAATACAGTGCCTTTAAAAAATTCATATGGTAAACTTGGTTTTCTAATGAAAATAATCTGAGTATCTGGAGAAGTGGATTTAAAAAATATGGATGACCTTCAGCAAATCAAACTTCCAGACAGGGAGCTTGTTTATCTGGCAAAATGAGTAGGACAGCTAGGTCAATGATTCTCCCACTCAATGACTACCAGGACTACTTGGGCTACTAAATATGATTCTGAGGAAAACAGTCCTGAAATCTATGTTTTTGATAGATGCTTCCAAGGAGAGTGTTATGCTATTAATTTTCAGATCGTAATTTGAGAGACAGTAATCTGAGTATTCGTATACATCCTTCAAATCCCTAAAAGAGCAATGTCTATGCTTTCGTTAGTCCTATAAGATCCATTCCTGTCTCCCTTTATGGCATTTTCTATTTTATCATTTTCCTGTCGTACTCTCTTTTCACTGCAGCAAAAGGATTGTAGGGCTAAAAATGTCCTAGCATTACCTATAAAAACACATTTTTATGAATACTAAATGAGGAAAAGAGGGAGATTGAGAAAGAGAGAGGGTTCTATTATCTTTACCGTCTGGTACTGTTTTCCTGTTCCTCCAACTGACTTCTGGTTTGCATGTTTATTTTTAAAACATGTAATTCTGAAGCATATTGAAAATTAAATCCCCAAATCAGACGTGAGGAAAAATCAAGGGTCAACAAGTAGAATGGCCACTAAAGTGATATCTTCAAGCATCCTGCAGGATTTTATTTCCTAAGAGCATCTTGAATCCCCTCCAATTTTATACACCTCATCTGGGCCTGTTTCCCTATCCTAAATGTGGGAGACACTGAGGGGCAGGAGGGGTCCTCCATCAAAACGTCAGAGAGAGCTTTAGGGGAAAAAAGGTTAGGCTGCTGTATTTTCTCATCTGCTTGGAGCAATGTGTATTTTGGTACGGTGTTAAAAATCCTCCAGCAGTTTCTCTCATGTCACAAGTTTAAGGAGTCCTCTATGAATGAGTCAGCCTGGGAGTTGCCATGGTAACAGTTTTCAGTCCTTTGGAGTCAGTCCTTTTCTGATGCTGCCACTGAGATACCTTGGTTTCAGCAGGATTGAAATTCCCATTACATTTAAATATTCATTATGTTACATATGCATTCCCTGATTTGGCAATATTACCTGGCTAGAAATCATTTTTAGAGATCTATAAATAGACACGCTACATTATGCTCATTTCTTCCACAAGATGAAAGACAAGTCAATAAAAATCCTCTCCGTTCTCACATCATCTCTCTCTCAGTCCACCCCCTTCATTGGGTACAAGCACGTGCACGTATGGGTGCAATCGGCATTCCTCATGTCTGAAATGTTCAAAGAAGACCCTGGACAGCCGTCATGAGCCCCAATTTTCAGTAGAGGGGTTACAAATACTTGCTGGCTCACCACATGACAACTGCACATGAATGCCAATGATGCTACAGTTTAGCATGGAGTGACTATGGGCAGCCTTTGTGTGGTTTCCTGATTTATATTTTAGGGAAGATCCATTTAGCAGGATAAAATTTTTTGTAATAGCCATACCCCCAACAAGAGGGGTCCAGACTCCTAAACATGGTCCTCCATAATCTTCTTGCCATACTTTTCCAACTTCATTTTCCTCTTAATTACAAGGACCTATTAGGTGTACCATGCTCCAGACACAAAGGGCTAAAAACATAGTCTCCCCACTCTGTATTTTTGAGGCTGCGGTCCATGTCTCATTTGTCTTTGCATGCCCACAATATCTAGAACATAGACACAAATAAATATTAAGTAGATTTAAATATGTTGATATGAACTATCTAAATCATTCTCATCATGGCCAGGTAAATAGCCAACTGAGGATCTTGAAGCTCTGATTGTTTGTAACTTGACAGACCAGTCATATGCCCGTAGGCTGGTCTTCTCTGTATGCAGTATATATGAGCACTCTGTTTCTGGGTTAAGGACGACGTGCTGGTATCTGTGGCAATTCCCCCAATATGCAGTGTGGAGCTGCACTTTTAGAAACTGTAGTCATATAGTATCACAACCAGAGTATAGCATTTCAAGTCAACTAGAAGTGAATTCAATCCCAGCTCTTTCTTCTACTAACTCTGTAACCAAATCACTTAACCTTTCTGAGGTCCACTTTTCCCACCATTAGATTGGAGTTCATTGAGATAATATAGAAAAGGCTTAGCACAGCACTTACTATATAATTACACATTCAAAAAATAGTAGTTATTACTACCGCAATTACTAATAAGGATATCCCAGGAGGTTGCTTTATTTCAATTGTTCTCACAATACCACTGGCACTGCCTTTGCGATTGTTATATTGCACATGAAATAGTCCTCTGAGGGTGCGCCATGATCACAGTTATTATTTTTTATACATACTTGACCATAATCTGGTCAAATGACTTCCCATGGCTAACCACAATTCTATGATTCAAAGAAAGGACCTATAAAGATGGGCAGTGGGCTATAAATTGTCCTTGAATATTCACTCTGTACATTATGTTTTCTCTGAGCTGAATATAGTCTTTGTGATGAAATTAAACACAGACACAAAGAAAGGGACTCAGTAGCATGGAGGAAAAACAGACACACAGAGAAGGGCAGTATATAGGGGGCAAAGAGCAGTAAGGGGCTGGTGAAAGCTGGGGAATCAGATGTGCTTACAGGCAAAGACAATGATTTGCTCAGCTCTGTTTCTCAGCAAAGCCCACCTTTGTGGACGCTAAGACTGTTGTGGGTACTGAGACTCCTCCATGTATTATCAACTCAAATAATAGGGACCTGACTATTCTCTTTACCACCTGAAAGTGCCTAGCTTAGGATCTTAGTGTTTTTGATTTAGCTCTACTGTTCTAAACTTACCCAAAGGCGATCCCTTATTTTTCTAACAACAATTTTTTTTTGAGTAGTTACTATTTTCCAGGTATTCTGCTAAACACTGGATCCTTAGGGGGCTTACCACCTCCCTCTTCTATGTTACACCTATGTCTTAGTATTAAACATAGCATATGACATTGCATTGATCTAGTTGTCTGTACCAGTTCCTAGACTCCACCTTACAGGATGGCAGCAGGCAGTGTTTGTGATTTTTTTTCTAACCATGTCATGCACAATGCCTGGAGTATAGTAGGTATTCATCAACAATCTTGGATGTTTGCATCAATGAATAAGTTGATTAAACAGTGCTAAGCATGATTTCTTGGTGATACATACAATTTTTGAAGAGCAGTATACAATATGTAAAATAATCTTATTTCTAGGTATGAAATTGTGAATGCTTCCCTTGTCAAAGCTTATCTTAATTGATTTGGCATATAAATAAGGATGTTTTGAAGTTCTACATGTCTAAAAGTCTAGATTATGCCCCTTTACTGAAGTCTTTAATTTCATTAATACTTGTATTTAATTTTGCTCTAAGAACAGTCTACCTTGTGAGATTTTGGGCATTGTTAAAAATAAAGAATTCATGAAAGTATCTCTGGTATTTCATAGAAACTATTTTTGTACAGCATCATAGAAGCCACATGATTATTTAAGATCCATTTAATTCCTCCCACCAGCAATACCAAGGAACAATAACCAATCCCTTTGATTTGTAACTCCCTCTATATTTCTAAAAAATAAATGTTGAGTTCAAACTCTTAAGAACAGAAGCTTAGTTATAGTTTCTAAAATAAACCATATTTAGTTGTATTTAGTTATGAGTACATTATTTAATAAATTTGATTATGAGATTCCATAGTGATAGAATTACTGAGAAGGCTTTGGCAAGAGAAATACCCAGTAAAATACTGTAAAAGTCACAACTGGCATTCATAAGAAAGTCTTGCACTAGTTAAATACATTCAGTTAGATGCTTAGAAAGTGAGGGGGAATGGGAACATTTCTTGAACGTTTACAATGGACCAGATATTTTGCTATTCACTTTCAATGCATTATTGCACATAGTATTCTTAGCAATATATAAAAGCAGATAAAATAATACAAAGACAGATTGAGAGATTTAAAAGTCTAATAGTAGATGTCTAAGCTGGGTTTTGAATCCAGGTATGCCCCACTCCAAGGCTGTGCATGCTCTACTATACCAGCTTCCTACAAGGGGCTGAAAGGTGGCCCCCCCAAAAAGAGAGGCCCTTGTCTTAATTCCCAGGATCTGTACATGTAAACTTACTTGGAAAAAAGTACATTGCAGATGTAATTAAATTAAGGACGTTTAAATCATTCTGGATTGTACAGGTGATCCCTAAAGCCAATGACAAGTGTCCTTACACGAGATGTGCATGGAAGATACAGTAGTAAGAGGAGAAAGTGGTATGAACGTGAAAGCCAAGCTTGGGGTTACGTAGCCACAGACAAGGAATGTCTGGAGCCCCTAGAAGGCAGGAGAAATGAGAGTGGATTCTCTTTCAGAGCCATCAGCGGAAGCACAGCCCTGCTGGTGACTTGATTTACGCTTCTAGCTTCCAGAAATCAGAGAGAACACATTTTTATTGTTCTAAGCCACCTGGCTGGTGGTACTTTATTATGGCTCATATAGGAAACTAACACACCTCCTAAAGCAGTTTTTTAAAAAAATTTTCTATTTGTTTTGGATATTCACTAGCATAGTCAATCATTCAGGCAGATTTATCAGTAATATCTTAGTACTCAGAATTTTCAATTCTAAAATTTTAGGTCCTATGTGAAATATAGAATTTATTATGTCCGTGCCTTCAGTATGATCAGGGAGAAAAGATAAATATACATAAAAAATTAACAAACACTCTTCATTCATATACTCAGAGAAATTTATTTAGTGAATACTAGGCAGTAGAGATAGTTTTAGGTGCTGAGAAAGCAACACTTAATGATATAAAACTTCTGCCTTCTCAGTGAGGTTCCAGGGAGAAGCAAGACAGGAACTAGCATATTAGACTAGGAAAAAACAAGACCTGGCGGGTATTAAGTCTTTCAATGGATGTGAGCAGATTTACTGTTATTATTACTATTCTTCATGCAACTTGCATCTATGCAGTATATTTTGAATTTGTTGACCAAAATACAATGATAATTTTTAAAATATGCAAGTAATATAAACACCAAGATGCATGGTCAGTCTGACCCAACAATGAAGTAGGTGACTGCTGATAGGGATGGACATCAAAGCTCCTCCATAATGTTTTCTTCATCTATATGCTATGCGGTGCCCATAGGATATGTAAAATTCTAAGGGAATCCACACTAAAAAATGAATGTGTTATGTCTTTTTGTCCCCATGGTTTACAGTTTACTCAGAAATCTTTACCTGGAAGTGTTTGTGTGTATGTGTGCCTCTTGTCAAGATAGAGCAATCAGCAGAAACACTTGACATTTTACAAGATGCCCTAAAAGGGAAGAAAAACAATACAAGCAAAGAAAATGAGAGCTACCATGGGAGACACATCTTATACAATTCACAATGTGCCCAGAGTCAGCATTGCTGGAAGGGCACTGCTCACTGAATTGACAAGTTAAAATGAGAGACAGAAAGAGACAGAGAGACAGACAGAGAGAGACAGAGAGAGAGACAGAGACAGAGACAGAGACAGAGAGAGAAATCCTTATTTTCGGTGACAACTTCCTAGAGTCTGACATGCCAGCCACAAGGTGGGGGAAGCATTTTAGCTTGCTGCTCTTATTCCATAACATTACAGAAAAGTCATGCCAGGGTACTGCTGCTAAAGACATTGGTACAAACTTTCTAAATGCAGTTAACAGCATACTTTTAATTTATAATGAAAAATACATCTGTGACTCTGGCTCCCAGCAAAAGGTCAAAGAAACCATGCTTTCCATGAGGACTAGGTGAGGATGAAGTGGAGGTCATTTTAATAGAAGGATATTGATCAAGAAGAAATAAATTTATCCTATAATATACATACAAATGCTAATAAAGGAGGTTGAAAACTCACTCAATCCAGTGGTAATTATTTACCTTTCCCATCCCAGGCACCATCTTTGTTGTCAATTTACTTGGGCATTGTCCTTAGCTGTCTCATCTTCCTTCACCTCTACAATCTCATACAATCAAAGACTGATTTCTTTCATTTATAACTTCTAAATAAACTTCACATTTATACTCTTCTCTCCTATTTACTGTCAAGATTTTTGTTCGACCAGAATTTTCTTTCTTATGTGCTTGGCTTTATTTTATATTTATCACATTCGTTGATATTACCTGTTTCCTGAATGTCTTCTCTTTATACTGTAACCTCCCCCAGAGACAGAATTCTATTCTGTTCATCCATTCTTTCTAATATCTAACTGATGCTTAGCTCATAGTTATTGTCCTCAAGGTTTATTGTCCTCAAGGTATATTGTCTGCATTAATTGATAAATGAGTCAGAAAAGCAAAACAGTCATTTCAAGAATGTGTGGTTATGAAGTCTGCCTCTATAGAGGCAGATCCACCTTGAAAAGTTTAATCACCTGTTAACACATGGTCTTGGGATGATGTTCGGTGTGACAGTTGCTTATATTTACTTGAATTCTCTTTGACGTTAATGGTGAGCACGTATCTCTTGAGAAGAAACAAAATATCCAAGATTAAAGGCTCTTTAGATGTAGCTTAAAAGCTATTAATGAAGATATCAAGTGTTTTTGAGAAATGATACTAACTTCAGAAAAATAAGAAACATTGCAGAATTTCATAAAATAATAACAGCATATGAATGAATCAAGGTAAAAGGAGTAAATAAAAATAAAGTAAGATAGACATTTTATGGTACATAAAGTACAATGTGCATGATGACGACTTGAATCCTTAAGAGCCATTTTAATAAAATATGATTACTGAATCCCTAGCCACATTTGACTGGACTATGAGAAAATTATTTGACTGGCTACTTTTTCCTGAAAATTCTGAATTTGAATTAAAAAATTGCAATTCTGTATTGAGAACTTATATACATCCTTCATCTACTTATCATGGAGACTAAGAAGCAGAACCTTATTCACAGGAGAAGGAAGCAGGCAGGTAGATGGGAGCAGCTATGAGAAATGGAGAAGGGGTCCCAATAGATTTTCAATACCATGCTGAATTCCTTTCCTCAAGCTCGCTACAGACCCAGGCCCAGCCTTAGTTAGAATATAACATCCCCATACAGGACTGGAATGCAGCTGAACACACTGGTGCAGCAGTAACAGATTGTTTATGACTGTAGCTCTTTCAAATTGCTTGGCACCCAAGTTGTGTTAGATCTTAAATATATTCCACCCTCCCTCCAGTCTTTTTCTTCTTAGAGCCATTGGTAGCAACATCCAATTTTTTACATATCTTTCTTACAGATATTCTGAGGGATTGAAGATGAAACATTTGGTTCACAATTATTGAAGAAATACTTAGGCCCTTGGCAAAAAGTCTGTGATTTGAGAGCTGTTAAATAATTTGAATATCATGCGCCTCTATATCCATATAGAATATCCTTGCTTTGATAAGCTAGTTTAAATTGGTTCTGTATCTTTTGGAATAAAAAATCTCTTAATCATACAGAACAAATCAAAGTGCTAATATATATATGTGACCCAAAGTCAAGGAAAGGGAAGGTGTTCTTTCTCTTAATGGGAAATAATAATGGCAAACAGAAATGTCAGTGCTAAATAACCCATATTTGTGTGATCTGATTACCCATTTTATTTTGCATGCCACGGCCTATGTGCTATTTTTACCTCACAGCTGACAATAGTGGTCATTGTTAAGACAATTCTGTCCTTTTCCCCAAGGTAAGAACAAAGAGTTTAAGAACCCTTTTGGGAATTTTCAGATTTCCCTGACATCTAACCTGATTGGAAGGCATCCCTACGCATTTCTTTAGCTTTACAAATTTTACATTTGTATGAAGCAAAGCCACCAGATAGTTGCATAGTTTGATCTGAAATTTTTGGCTTCAATTGAACTATGTTTTCTCAGTTACATTTCCCTGTTATGCCTTCAGTCCTGATGAAAGAGATAAAGTAAGACAAAGTCAGGCAAACATTTTTTTATTATAGAATTACAATATATACTACATTTCATAGTGTTCACAGAATTTGTGCTTCTCCTTAAGGCTTATTTTGACTTTTTACGCATCCCAGGACCCTATAAGAGTGTGCTATTTCTTATGTGATTTAGCTGCCAGAAAAACGAAATTGTAGTCTCCTTCTACAACTCCATAGTAGAATGCAAACTGAGTGTCCATGTGCCATTCTTATCAGTGGTGTCCTACTTTTATTTTCCCATAGCCCAGACTGGTGATTTACTTAAGCTTTTTAGTTGTAGCAGTTCCCTTTTACCCACAGGACATATGTTTCAATACCCCTCAGTGGATGCCTTTGAGGGTATATTGTGCCAAACCTGAGAGATACTATGTTTTCCCCTATACATATACACCTATGATTAAGGTTACTTAATATATTAGGCACAGTAAGAGATTAACAACAAGTAATAATAAAATAGAATAATTACAACAATATATTGTAATAAGAGTTATGTGACTCTGTTCTCTTTGTGTGTGTGTCTCCAGTAATCTTTATGTTTTTCAAACATATTTTGAAGTTATTTTGAGTGTGAGTAAACATCATTTACTTGCAATAATTGGCCTGGTGTCCCTTGTTTCATAGGATTTCTTGCTGACATCTTCCATAAGCTCATATTTTTTGGTGCAACACATTGCTTGCTATCAACAGAAACCCATTTTTTGTCCGTGTCTCCCACCCATAAGTTTAGTGCCTTTCCATTTTAACTCCGCACATCCCACACTGTGGCCATACATTTTGCAGTTGGAGGTGGAAGAGAAAAATTTAAACCAATTTTTTTCTTGACAATTTCACATATAGGAGATTCTTACCAGAGATCTTAGTAACATCAGCATACAATTACTTTTTTCTTTCCTTGTTAAGTCAAAAAAGTTTACTTTTCACTTAAAGGAAGCACTGTACAGTTTTTCTTTGGCATATCGAAATTATCAGCATCACGACTTTTAACTTTTAGGGCCATTATTAAGTAAAAGAAGGGCTATTGGAACACAAGCACCATGATACCACCACAGTGGATCTGATAACCAATGGCTACTAAGTGGCAGATGGGTTGGTAGCATACACAGTGTGGATGTGCTGGACAAACAGGTAATTCACATCCTGGGCATTAGAGAGTGAGATTTTATTATACTACCCAGAATGGCATGAAATTCAAAACTTATTGTTTATTTCTGAAATTTTCTACTTAACATTTTTGGAACACAGCAGATGGTAGGTGACCAGAATCACAGAAAACAAAACTACAAGTAAGGAGGAGTGATTTCTACATATGTATTCTTGTTGATCTTCTCATATATTTTGTGTAATGCACTAGAACCACCATATTCAAAGTACTGTACACAGACTGAAAATTTCAGAATTACTTGGCAGCTTGTTGGAAATGCAGAATCTCAGGTTCTACCGCATATCTACTGAATGTGTATTTTAATGTGACTCAGGTGATTCATACTCACATTAAATTTAGAGAACAGTGCAGTAGAGCATTAAGAATAACCTAACAGAAATTCATCTATATTAGTGGTTAAAAATATGTACTGATTTCAATTCTGGAATGTCCTATTATTGAGTTAAGTTAACTGGTGAGTTGGTTAAAAATAAAATTTCGTAGACTTCACTCTCAGAGCTTTTGATCCAGCAGAGCTGGGGTGAGACCCTGGAGTCTGTACTTTGTCAAGTGCCCCAGGTGCTCAGGATGCAAATGATAGACTTAAGCCCTAGAGATCTTCACTTCCTCAAGGATGGGATTTCAAAATATCGCTACCTAATGCCAATGACTATAAAACTTCCTTAATTGTCCTAAGTATAAATAATGCAAGTGTATAAGTTGTTGGTAAGTTAAAAGCAAAAAGACTGAGATATGGGCCCTACCAGTAATAGAGTCTGTTGTCTGGAGGCCTTTGTCACCTGTCTGCTTGGCTGAGGCCTGAGGACTAGTGGAGGTGGTGTCTGCATTTACTGTTGTAGAAGCACCCCTCTTTCTAAGCCTGTCCTGTCCCAGTGACACACTTTTAGGCCTGCATGAAGGATTCAGAGCCTGTAGGGAGAATGACAGAAAAATTCACAATCCTTACCAAAATTCAAAAAAGTTATCAATATTTGTAGAGAAACCAGGGGCACAAGGGAATGAAAGAACTGAAATAATTGGAATGTATAAAAGGTAAAGTGAACAGAGGTTGGTCTTTAAATTATTTTAGTTACACTTATATCCTAAATGTTTGGGATCCATTGATTTAAGCTATTCATGGTGAATCAGCCAGGCCTTCTTTAATTTCAATGGCAGGGATCCTATTCAAAGTCATTTAAATTTAAATAATGGAATTCACCCATTCTCCTAGCTGAGGGGGCCCATAAGTTACCTAAGTGCACAGGAGAGGCACATTTTTTCAGGGGAAAGAAAGCCTTACAAGAAGTGAAAATTGATCCAGATTTTTAAGGATGAGTAGGGATTGATTATCCAGGTGAGAAACAGGAGAGAATGTTTCAGGCAAAGCATCCAGAATTTTTAGAAGGATCAGCATGTTTAATAACATAGAGGACTTGGGAGTTTTGAGTAGTAAATATTCCTATTTCATAATTTAGATTTAAATCAGAAGCCATGAGAGACAGCAAAAAATTTTAATCAGGGGAATGCATTGGTTAGCTGAACATTTTATGAAGATTACTCCGATAGCATAACAGTGCGGCAAATGGCTTGGGAGGAGGAGGTCAAAGAAGTGAGAGGCAGAGAGACTCCTAGTTGACTGTTTTGTGACATGATGCAGTCTTGCATCGCGGGATAGGCTGTGGGGATGGAGAAAGGAGACAGATTAAAAAGCTATGAAGAAGAGAGAATCATTAGGAATTCGGTGACATAAGATCTGAGTAGTGCTTTCACCTATTTCTCTTCCAACCATTGAAATGTCTCCAGTGGCTTTCCTTTTTGTCTACTCTTTGACTAAACAATTTCAAAAGAGAGTGCCTGGCTGTGCCTGCCTTCCATTTCCGCTGGCCCTGGGAGGCATCTGGACTGCTGTTGGTTCACCTGCATGAATGGGGAGTCGGTGTTCATCAGTCTCTCAGTTCTGGTATCCCCCTGCGGGTCCGCTGTCTCCCAGGCTTGCGCTGCCATGCCTGGGTTTTATCATGATGAAATGGAACTGGACATTTCCCCCCTAAAACTGACATCTCAGCATTGTCATTTAAAAAATCTAATAGTCATGCTACAGATTTTCCAGAATGACAGTATGTTGTTCTTTTTACTGCTTTTCCTTTACTCATTACATCTATTATGTATTCCAGTCTTTACTGTCCATCATTACATTTCTACCAAAGCTTTTAATTATGCCCCTTTCTGTTCTTTTCCACACATGTGCAATACATTTAGAAAACAGAAATCTTTCCTTTTTATCACTATTTTAAGATTAAATTCAAATTTTCTGAGAATGCCCAATCACACTTATTCATGTTTGACAGAGAAATTTTTGTTACTGGTAACAGTTTTAAGTTTGTAGGTCATTTACCACATTCAAAAGTCTATTACAATTGTTTATAGAAAATAATTCAAATTTTTATAGTTTGATGTACTTAGTCATTTTCCCAAAGGTATTTATCATTGTTCTACCACGTGTACTTGAGAACTTATATTTTATTTTCAATTATTTTATTTTTCTCAATTTCATATATTGGTCATATTGATTGGTTATCTTGTTTTGCCTTCCTTTCTTCAAACCAAGCAGGTCACGGGTGGTTTTATTGTGTATATTTTACGTGATATAGCCCCACCCCTTATTATTAGTACACAGAGGGTGCAATTACCCAGCGTTTGTACTAATAGGATAGACAGACCAGTCCTTTACAAAGTACAGATGAAAACTGATATAACCTTTATTTTCAGTTTGTAATGCTTTGGTGGTGTGTGATTGGAAACAACTGAGTATTAACCTTTTGTTAGATATACCCTAAAAATACTAAATGTAAATGTAGAAGAGATATGTTTTTAAAAATTATGAGCAATGCATATACAGAATCAACATTAGTGGTTTAAAATATCCCTGTAATTATTTTGAAGTGGTGATATACTGACTGGAATTTCTTGAATATTAAAATAAAAGAGAAATATTATTATTCCTGAAATCTTTCTTTTACCTTCTTATCATGTGAAATACCATATTTATATGCTAAAACTAGTGGATAAAAATTTCACGAAAAACAGGGTATTTACACAGCTTCAAAGAATTCTTAGCAATTGCAGAGTAGGATTCTAATTTATGGTGGAGAAATGTAAAGGCATCCACCTGAACCCAGTGAGTAAAGATAATGTCACCAGTAGTGGAACAAACCAATACTCTGTGCCTTCGGCAGGATGCAGTAAGAACACAGCCTTATTTCTGTGATAGCCCTGCCAAAAAATGTATAACCTGAATCAAATCATGAGGAAACATCAAACAAATTCAGATTGAAGGATAGTCTATTAAATGGCTTGTCTACCTCCTAAAAATGTCAAGATCATGAAAGACGAAGAAAGACTGATGAACTATTCCAGGTTAACGAGACATGATTCAGTTCTGTGGTCTCCATTAGATGCTGGACTGGGAAAAATATAGCTAACTATGAAAGTCATTACTGGAACAATTAAGGAAATATGAAAGTGAAATTTGAAATAGGTAATAGAAGGTGTCAATGTTAAATTTCCTGACTTTGATAATTGTACTGTAATTATGTAAGAGTATGTCCTCATTCTTAAGAAATATTCAGTGGTGTATTTAGGAGTAAAAGAGCATAATGTCTGCAATTTATTCTCCAATCATTTGGAAAAAAATGAGTGTTTGTGTATGTGTTTGTGTGTGTACGTGTGTCTGTAAGGAACATTAAGGAATATTCAGTGGAGGAAATGGGCAAAATGTAAAAAATGGCGTAAATATTTGGTATAATTCTTGGAAATTTTCTGTAAATTGGAACTTATATTAAGATTAAAAGCTACATAATATATTTACTTTTTATCATAACTTTTTCTTTTTAAAGCATGATGACTCATTCTAATACTCTAGCACTTGATGGAAAGGTCTTTGCATGTTTTTATTTTATTTTTTAATTTTTTGTCTTTGCACACTCTTGAACATTTTTATTTTAAATTAATTAGAATTTATCAAAAGAATTCACGTACATTTTTAAATACTAAAATAGTAGGGGAGGAGTTTCCTTATTCTGTTTGTTTTCAAACCTTAACCATTTCTATTTTTAGTTTTGTAGATACTTCTATAATTCTAAATAATATACCTATTTTTTTCTCTTAATCTCTCAACTGGAAAACTATCTAAGACTTTCTGCCCTTATAGATTAAGATTTAGCTCACATGCATCTTCCCTTCTCTACAATATAACTGTGGGATTGTTTTCTTCTATTGGTAACCTTTGAAATTAAAACATTTTCTCATATTTCTATAGCTTATTTCCTAAAGACTTTCTTTTGGCTCTCCACTTTGTAAAGTAAGGATTTTTACATACTCCATTTTCCTTCATGTCACTTAGCACCTACCTCCCAATTTTTGTCAGCTGTAGTTTTGCTCTCCCTCATCAGGGCTGATTTGCTAACATTTACATTTCAGTCAATAAACGTAATTAAATCTTTTTGTGATTTGTCTACGGATTTCATTTGAAAGTTAAAAAACAAAACAATAACATCTTTTTCTCGTGATTGTGAAGATGGAGTTCAATGTGGAGCCAAGTAGTGCGGTATGATTACACTTCCTTACTGCACGTTTCGATGTCAGTCTCTGGAGCACCAGGGAATGCTTCACGGGTCCCCCTTTTCAACCCCGCGCCAGTGCTTATCCCATTTTAGTTTGCTTCATGTTAGGTATACCTTCGTGGACAGTTTTTATTCTCAGGTTGTATGTGTGCGTGCCTGTGTGTGTGTGTTTGGAAGATGTGGGGTGAAAACTTATCCCTAATGTGTTACAGCTTTTGACTCTTTAATTGCTTGAAATCCATTATATTTTCCAAAAAACACTGGTTTTAATTTAAATTTTCTTAAAATTGATAGATTTCTTTTTCAAAATTTATATTGCTCTTTTAACCTAATCTTAAATTCTTTTGCAGTTTCAATGATTTTATTTTCTCTAATACCATTCCCTTTTATTTTTTAAAATTTTATTTTAATTGTTGTTCTTGTACAGTTTTCTGTCTTCTACTCCCATCCCAGCCCACCGCCCCAGCCCTCCCCAGCTCCCTCCCATTTCCACCCCCCAGCTTTTGTCCATGTGTCTTTCATACTTGTTGCTCTAAACCCTTCCCCTCTTCCCTGGATATTCCTATCTCTCTCCTTTCTTGTTCTCAGTTTCAACGTCTTTGGTTATATATCTAATACCGTTCCCTTTAAAAAAAAAGAACTGTTTCTTTTTAAAAAAACAATTCAGTTACAGTTAACATTCAATATTATTTGTATTAGTTTCAGGTGTACAGCTTAGTGGTTAGGCAATCATGTACTTTACTAAGGGTTCCCCTGATATTTCCAGTATCCCCCTGCCACCACACATAGTTACTACAATATTGTTGATTATATTCCCTATGCTGTATTTTACATCTCCATAAGTATTTTTTAAGTATCAGTTTGCACTTCTCAATTCCTTCAACTTTTTCACAAAGTCCCCCAACCCCTCCTTCTGGCAACCATCATTTTGTTTTCTGTATCTATGAGTCCATTCCTGTTTTGTTCATTTATACTATTCTTTAGATTCCACATATAAGTAAAATCATATGGCATTTGTCTTTCTCTAGCTTACTCATTTTGCTTAGCATAATAGCCTCTAGGTCCATCCATGCTGTTACAAATGATAAGATTTCATTCTTTTTTTGGCTCAGTAATAGTCCATGGTTTATATGTACCCAAGCTATTTTATTCACTCATCTATAGTTGGGCACTTGGGTTACTTCCGCATCTTGGCTATTGTAAATAATGCTGCAATGAACATAGGGCTGCACATATTCTATTGCATTTGTGCTTTGGATATCTTTAGATACTTATTCAGAGTGGAATAAAATCTTCCAGTTGCTTGATTCCATGTGGGTTAGTTCTTTAGATTAGTAAAAAGATGACTTTAGGGATTTTACTTTACTGCTTTTACTAATCCATGGATCCCAAATATTTTTTTTCTTTTTAAAAAGTTATTTTCTTGATTTTCTGATAAACATTCTCAAGTGATCTCCTAAGTAAAGGTTTATTATAAACTTTCAACCACTGAAAATCTTGACATGTCTTTATGTGACTCTTAATTTCCTGATAAAATTGCTGGATTTTAGATTTAAAACTAGTTTTTGTCAAGACTTTGATCAATTATCTATGTATGCTAGAATGTTGCTGGAGAGAACTTCATGCCAATATGATTCTCATTTGTTCATGGTAACCAATTTTTTAAATTGCTGTTGTTTGTTTATTTTCCACTTCACTTGAGACTTTTAAAATATTTTCTTTATCTTTAGTTGCTACATTTTCACAATGATATTCCCATGTGTGTTTTTTACTTTTATAATTTATTTTTTTTAAATATATAACCTTTATTATATTTTTTCCATTACCTTTTAGTCCCCTTATACCTCCCTCCCCCTGGCAATCACCACACTATTGTCCTTATCCATTTTTTAATATTTATTAGGCCCTTTGCATTTAAAGATCCATGCTTTTCTTCATTTCTAGAAAATGTTATTCAGCTGTTTTATTGAGGATCTTCTTTCTCTCACTGTCTCTGGAATTCCAAATAGTTGTGTCAGGTACCTCCTGGACTTTGTTTCTGTTTGTTCTGCTTGATCTTCATCCTCTTACATGCCTTCTTTACTGTACAGCAAGTCTTGGTTGATCATTGTGTTGATGAATGAAGGAAATATGCTGACTGGCAGGTTGTGGACTTTGGTAAATTGCTGCAAATGCAATCATTACATTGGGAAACCCTGTTTTGCCCAAAGCACCAGCATCTATACTAGTTGCAGCAGGTGCTTTGGGTCCTTTATTCATTCTTTAGAGAACCTCCTTTACTCAGGTGTCAAATTGGGAGTACATATACAGGTACTAGTTATTCTAGATGCTGTTATAGGAAAGTGTGCAGATGTGGTGGAGTCATATACAGAAGTTCATATTCATGTTTTGGTTATTCATTCAATAAATCATCTATAAATTATTATTAATGGTTTACAAATTAGTCAACCAAACAGACAAATTCCAAGTTCTTACAAGGGTTACTTTCTTTTGCAAGAGAGGCATTGAACAAATTATAACATAAAGATTTAATATACTAGGTCTTATGAAGAAAATTAAAGCAGAGTGAAATAGATAGAGTGATGATTTTGAGAGAAAGGGAAGAGATAGTCCCTGTTTGAATAAAGTGGTTTAGGAACAGCTGTTTGATAGAATGGTATTTGATCTGGGACTTGAAAGAAATAAGGTAGAAAGATATTGAGATACTAAAAGAACCATGTTCTAAGCAGAGAAATCAGGTATGCAAGGCAAGATGCGATTTTTCCTGAAGACAATATAGATACTTCTATCTCTTGACTGGAGTCTGTCTGGGGTTCTGCAAGCATGCTGGCTACCTGCTCAACAGTAGGGTCTTCAGAACATATTCTGGGGGGTGGCTGCGTCCATCTGCCTTCACCAGGCTACCCTTACCTATGTACTTCCCTATATTCCAGAAATTTGTTGATATTTTTAGCTCATTAATGTCTCCATTCTTTCTTTATTGCCATGAAGTTTTACTTATACAATCTTCTTTTTAATGGACTCTTCAAGAGTAGAGAACGTAAAAAGGCTGGGCTCAGGTCTTCATTTTAAACTACATTAAAAATGCTCTCTTTGCAAAATGATCTCTCAGCCTTTTTAAAAGCAATTTTAATATAAACCAAAAAGGTAACATTTTTATAGAGATTCTAAATATTCCAAGGGCACAGGAGGATTTGAATGGTGATGTTAAAATGAGGATCTGTACTGTTAAGCTCTTTCACATCAAAAGGGGAATGGCAAGAGATAAAGTTAACAAATAACAGTTATAACAAATAACAGTTATAACAAATAACTGTTATTCATATCATTAAAAAGAAAACAAAACAAAACAATAAAAGAAAGAAATTAAACCTCAGTGGTACTTTCCCAATGAAATCAGCCCAATATGATGTTTTATTATTTGATTTTTACTCTTCTTCAATATTATCATAGTTTAATATCCAATAAATATATGATTTAATAAATCAAAGCACATAAGTGCTTTACTTACATTCTAAATATATGAAAACTCGCTAACTAAACTTTTTCTCTTTCTGATGCACAAGTCAAGAGGCTATTTTCAATTAAATTGTAATTTTTTTAACAGAAAACATCATATATAAATATGGTATTCTGATTCTACGAGCTATAAAAAAGTTGTTTTGCTCTGCCAGGAAAATCCGTAATGGTTCCCAGGTAGTGCACTTGTCAGCTAGAAGACAACCTGAGTCCTTAAATCCCTCTGGTAGTCAGCCTTGCCTAAAGGTTCGGTAGTTTGCACAAGTTCACAGAGAATTGGTAAAGTAATAAAAATTTAAACAGGGCCATCAAACTCCAGGTTTTGGTCCTTTCATTGTGTTACATCCTGTATCCACAGTGTAGCAAATTTCCCCACTGCCTCCCTAGCATTGCAGGGACAGGCAAGGGTGAAATTGAAGGTAATGTCTGCATTTATCTTTGAAATACCTGGGTCCTTTTTAGGGTGAGTGTGCATGTTGGTATTTGGTTTATGTTGTTTGGTGACGATGGAGAGAACATCTATATATTTCAGACTTGTGTCTGCATTGCTAGTGAGGGTCATCATGCCTCTTTCATGATGATTGCTTTGGAGACCAGACTCTGTTATGGGCCTTCAGTTAACTGACGAGGATATTTAATTTCTGTATCTTTGGGTGGGAAAGGGGAGAGAGAGGTGTGTGGATAGGTGAGAAAAAATGACGGATTCGGAAATAAAGGATGTCAGAAACTTACTGTCTATGAAGTGATTTTGACATTGTGCCCCTGCAAGTTGCCTTTTGGTAAAGATATTCTCATGGCAAGTTCAAACACTACTAATAGCTCTTCATAAGATTCTGATTAAGGTGATGGGGTGTATTAAGCCTATCTGGAGGTAGTCTACCTTTAATCAGCACACACTAGCGCTGTTGCTATGCTGCAGTTACTCTGCAGCAACTGATCATTGTGCTGTGAGTTGAAATTTAGTGATAGAGCCCCAAGAGTCATCCTCTACTGAAGTGAGACAGATTTTATTCATATGAGTTTCCTCTGAAAAAAACATGACAAACCAGTCTTTCTTTCTTTTTTTGTAAATTTGGCTATAAAAGCCATCACATCAATAGTGAATAAATATTTATGAGAGATGAGAGAAATAGGCTATGATATTTTAGTTAACCATTAAAAGCATATTCTTTGCCTGGGGAAATTCATGACCAGCATTAGGAAATCATGAATTCAATGACTGATCTGAGAAGGGTTGCTCCAATCTCTTTTCCGAAATGCCAGGAAAAATTCGCAGCCACCTTTGTTTTTGTGGTGTGTTAGTATGACGGTAGTTAAATATGCATATTTATATTGCTGACAATATTTTATTTTTCATTAGTTCTTTTAGCTTTCATCACAAGAAATAGGTGACCAGTAGGTCACTAACATAGAGTTTTACACTTAAGCAATTTACCCAAGCTAGTCAATATAATTAATCAAGCCCATATTGGTGTGATACAGACTGATAAGAATAGAAGAAAAGGCCAGTGCCTGGCAAGATCAAGAGAGAAAGAAGTGAGGAGTCCCACATGGTGATATTGGAACTAATTAATGGCACTGATCCTCTGCCCCAGGAAGTAAAGGTCTTTGGCCCCCTGCAAGTGATGTCTAAATATTCCAGGAGGGCAAAAACTATGAAGCATGATAACTCTCTGAAATTCAATAAAATAAGAAACCTATACATAAAATCAGCTACAAAATAAGCTTCCTATACTCTTGGTTAAATATGCCTTTTCTAGAATTTCATACAAATGGAATTACACAATATACAGTCTTTTGTATCTAGTTTCTTCTGCTCAGCATAATGTTTTTGAAGTGAAGTAACAGCTCTACCTTTATTAATAATATTAATAATGTGTCTTATCTTTTTATTTTGATTAGTTTAGGTAGAAGTTTTTCCATTACATTTTCTCTTTACTCTTTATTTATTTTCTGTCTTATACTTAACTTCATTTAATTTTCTTTTCTTTTCTTAGCATCTTATGATGGAAGCCTTGATCATAAATGCAAGATCTTTATTCTTTTTTAATGCAAACATTTAAAGTTTTAAATTTCCTCTCAACACTAGTTTTGCTAAATTTCATAATTTTGATTTGTGAGGTCTTAATTTTCATGTAATTCAAAATTTAACTTCTTTGGCTTTCTTATTAGTATTTAAAGCTTGCATCTTTATATTACTCTAACTTATCTGCATCTTATTCTTCCTTTTCATGGTAGTTTTCACATCTGGTTTATGTTTAATATAATTAATAATATGGTTAGGTTTAAATTTACCTTATGTTATTTGTTTCCTATATATCCTTCTCTGTTTTTTCTTTTTCTTCCCTCTTTTATATTAGATAAATTTTTAGTATTCTATTTTATGTCCACTCTTGAATTACTAACTACTCATCTCCAATTAACTTTTCAGTGGTTGCTTTAGAGTTTAAAATATGCATCTTTAATTGATCACAGTGGGAAGCAATATTTTAAATTTTATTTTACAGTTGAAATAACTAGTGTCAAGATTATACAGCTTGTAAGAAGCAAAGAAAAAATATTAAAAGGGAAACATGGAGTTTAGTGTAGATGAAGTAGTTTACATGAAGAGTAGCAAATGAGCCAAGGGATCGTGAGAAAATGTGTATGAAAGAGAGAACAAAGAGACCAGATGCCAAATTTCTTGAAGGGTTGATGAATTAATTCATGACAAAAACAAGATAGAGTTTTAGAAACTGTGGTAGTAATAAAGAAAAAATAATTTTCTAAACATTTTCCTATTTATTTCCATGGGTAGTATTGGCCATAGAAACTAGTTGAATCTAATTTAATTTGTATAGCCAAATATTCTAATATCAAATGATTTCAATGATGGATTTTTGCATGCGTGTATATGTATGATTTATAAATCCATATGTTTGTGTGCGTGATGATCTTCTCACAATCCTAGTCCTTTATAATGAGCATGTTGATATCATACCTATATGCTTCTCCTAAATGAAGGTCTTCAGTCCACTACTATTATAATTAATATAATAAATATTTAATCCATACAAGATGCTATGACTAGGAAATGAGATTTAATATAAGAAGCTATTCCTATGATTTTTTAATTCAAACTATATCTGATTTTGGCCTATTTTTATAATCCTTAAAAATAACGTGGAAAGGGACAGCTGTATAATGAATGTGGAAGCAGAGGCTAACCACCTACATAGAAAACATTTTTAGCACAACTAGCTTATGCAGAAATGAATGCTTACTGTAGAAAAAAACACATGGAAAGAAATATATATATATTTATATATATATACTATATATAGATATATACAAGTATATATCTATATATACTATATATAGTATATATATTGTTCAGGTGCCTTATTCCCTCCTTTGTACTGGTTTGGCTTCATTGCTGATCTTCCTCAATATTTGCCAGTATATTCTCTCTCCTCTGACTGAGCCTGTGCATAGCTATTAGCTTAACCTTGTGAGATTTTTACCTATTTGCGCATAATTTTCCAGTAGCTTATCCACTGAACAAATAACAAGCTTTCTAGCATCGCATTAAAAGCCTTCATAGTGATTCTTTTTCTATGTTTTTAAATATATTTTATTGATTATGCTATTACAGTTGTCCCATTTCCCCCCTTCATTCCTCTCCACCCTGCACACCCCCTCCCACCCACATCACCCCCTTTAGTTCATGTCCATGTGTCATAAGTTCTTTAGCTTCTACATTTCCCACACTTCTTGCCCCACCCTGTCTATTTTCTACCTACTGTCTATGGTACTTATTCTCTGTACCCTTTCCCCCTCTCTCCTCCTCCCACTCCCCTGTTGCTAACCTTCCATGTGATCTCCATTTCTGTGTTTCTGTTCCTGTTCTAAAAGTTTGTTTAGTTTGCTTTTGTTTTAGGTGTGGTTGTTAATAACTGAGTTTGCTGTCTTTTTACTGTTCATATTTTTTATCTTCTTTTTCTTAGATAAGTCCCTTTAACATTTCATATAATAAGGGTTTGGTGATGATGAACTCCTTGAACTTGACCTTATCTGAGAAAACTTTTTCTTGACTTTATCTGCCCTTCCATTCTAAATGAAAGCTTTTCTGGATAGAATAATCTTGGATGTAGGTCCTTGCCTTTCATGACTTCGAATATTTCTTTCCAGCCCCTTCTTGCCTGGAAGGTCTCTTTTGAGAAATCAGCTGTCTTACGGGAACTCCTTTGTAGGTGACTGTGCCCTTATGCCTTGCTGCTTCTAGAATTCTCTCCTTCATTTTAATCTTGGGTAATGTAATTATGATGTGCCTTGTTGTGTTCCTCCTTGGGTCCACCTTCTTTGGGACTCTCTGAGCTTTCTGGACTTCCTGGAAGTCTATTTCCTTTGCCAGATTGGGGAAGTTCTCCTTTATTATTTGTTCAAATAAGTTTTCCACTTGTTGCTCTTCCTCTTCCTCTTCTGGTACTTCTACAATTTGGATGTTGGGATGTTTAAAGATGTCCTGGAGCTTCCTAAGCCTCTCCTAATTTTTTTAAATTCTTGTTTCTTCATTCTTTTCTGTTTGTTTGTTTCTTCCTTCTGGTCCACTCCATTGATTTGAATTTCAGTTTTCTTCCCATCACTATTGGGTCCCTATGCATTTTCCTTCATTTCACTTAGTATAGCCTTCATTTTTCCCTCTAATTTGTGACCAAAATCAACTAATTCTGTGAGCATCCTGATCACCAGGGCTTTGAACTGTGCATCTGATAGGTTGGCTATCTCTTGGTCGCTTAGATGTATTTGCTCTGGGGTTTTGATCTGTTCTTCTGTTTGGGCCATTTCTTCTTTCTTTCCCTTCCTTCCTTTCCTTCCTTCCTTCCTTCCTTCCTTCCTTCCTTCCTTCCTTCCTTCCTTCCTTCCTTCCTTCCTTTCTTTCTTTCTTTCTTTCTTTCTTTCTTTCTTTCTTTCTTTCTTTCTTTCTTTCTTTCTTTCTTTCATCTGGACATGCCTGTTATGATTGAGGGGTGGAGACTTAGGTGTTCACCAGGGTGGGGCAACTCAGTCGCTGACTGTGATGCTGTATGTGGGGGAGGGGTAAGAGAGAGAACAATGGGGCTTGCTTCACTCTCTCTCAGGTTTCAGTCCCTTTCGCTGCTTCCCACTAGCAAACTGGGCCCTTCTGGTGCTGGTTCCTGGGTGGGTGGGCTTGTGTATGTTCTAGGGCCCTGTGGGTCTCTCCAATGAACTCTCCTGTGAGGCTGGGAGTCTTTCCCGGCTCCTCAACTCCCACTGGTGGTTTCAATCAGTGCTTTTAGGCTTTATTTCCTAGTGCTGGGGTCCTGGGTTGTGTGATCTGTCTCGCTCCCCATTTTCACCTGGTTTATCTGTGCACAGATGTGGGATCATGGTCAGCCAGCTGTCTTGCACACCTCACTGGATCTGCACACTGCCACCCCACACCTGGGGACTGCCAGCTACTGCCTGGGTGCCCAGGTCCACTAGCTTCCGTTTTTTCCTGCCTCGACCCTTCTCCACTGGCTGCCGACTCCATCCCTCTTACCAGTTCTGGATGAATGGTTGTCAGACTTCCATACAGTTCAATATTCTGTCAGTTCTGGTTGATTTTTGTTTCTAAATTTTTGCTTTCCTTAATTTTGGTTGTGTGAGGAGGCACAGTGTGTCCACCTACACCTCCATCTTGGCCAGAAGTCCCGTAGTCTGATTCTTAATATCCTCTCCAGAATGCTCTCTTGATATGCTCACATCAACATCATAGCCCATGTAAATATAATGATTTTGCAATTTTCAAATGTGTATTTTATTTTCCCACAGGTCCAGATTTAACACATCGTTCTCTCTGTCTGTAAAGCCCTTGTAACGCGACATCCACTTTTAAAACCCTACCCAATCTTCAAGACCATGAGGGCTCTACAACAAATTCTCTTACAGATGTTCCCTTGGCCTTTTGACCCCCTCTATCAATTAATTTAAAGAATTGATAGAACTCTGTGAACCCCTTCTTACCTCAGTTTGTAGAGTTAGATTACATGGTTTTTGATTCTCCTAGTGATTTATACATATATGTTCCTGTTTTGCTTTTCTAGGTTTTAAATTCTTTGACAAAAGGAAGTGGGTTTATTTCATCTTTATCTCTGAATAGTAATTTTGTAAAAGGTAGTAAAGAAATTTCATTCACTTTTTAAAAAGTGAATAAAAGACACTTGATTTATTGAAGAAATAATCCTAACGGATGTGTGTGATGTCTAAAAGAGAATTTGGAGACATCAAGAAAGTTCTGGGTTGAACATCTATCAGCTTCAAGACTGCTGTAGAATGATAGCCTTCTAATTTTGGACGTTACCATAGACAGTATGACAGCTATTAAATTATTTCTGTTTCAGCCTCCACTTTGTATAAGGGGCACTGTAACTCCATTAAACACCTTTAAGAGCTGCCAGTTCACTTCTTAGGCTCTACCAGTAGAGGGAACTAGAGGGAGGTTGCAAGGCTGGAGAAGAAAGAAAGAGGGCGCTCTTTCCTATGGGTGTCCTGTGAGCTTCTGTCCACTATGGCTCCAGCAAACCTTATCTCGTCAAGGCTTCTTCACCCCAGCAATTACAATTTTGTCCTGTGACAGCAGCTGTTGCCATTTTTCAACACTTGCAGAACCAGCTCCATCTTGGTTCCCTGAAGGACAGGAGCTCCTGCTTAGCAGTGTCCACTCCTCAAAGGCCCCAGTTTCAGTTCCATGTGTCTGAATTTTAGTACTTTTAACCTCTTTCCTTATTTCTCCAGCCATAGGGGTAGTAGCTGCCTTCTGAAATTGCTCCTTCCATGCTATCTTAGAATTCTCTTTTGACTCTTGCAGTTGCCTAGTGTATCAAATGCAACAGGAAGACTTTTCCTGCAGAAAAATGAAAAACCAGTCTAAAAGTAATTTCACCCGGAATGAATTCAGCAAGTTGAGCTTCAACACTGTCAACTAAAATTTTAAACCTTTCTCAGAAAAGCATTTCCTTGACCACTGAGGATTCTAAGTTTCCAAGCATAAATCCAGTTATGTGATTTTGGAAGTACAGCTCTGGGCAATATTATGGTGACAGGATGATCACATATTAAATCCTGGCAGGGCTTCCTCAGGAGCTCTGCTCTAGGCTGCTTGCAGAATCTGGGAGCCTAAACAGTAGTCTGGAGAGGAGTTAAAGGTACAGTCATTAGGGGAATAGATTTCAAAACCAAAGAATGGAAGTACCTATTTATTTTTGTTATTCACAAGATACTGCCTAATAAATTCACATTAATTATTAAGAATTAAATCTTTGAGATAGCAAATAATCTGAGAAGTATTGAAATCAAAGGACATTGATTTTTTGTTTATTTATCATAATTATTTATTTTGTAGTTCCCTATTATAAGGAAAGCATCTCAAACTTCCAAACACATGTTTTCTTTCACTTACATAAAATAATTTAAATACATTTGCACTTAATGAAAATTTGTTTGCATATTCATTCTTTGAGATGGAATCCATTTCCATATACAAGATATATTTTTATGGACAAATAATTAAGTACATCTCGGTTTAATGGTGTTTATGTCTTTCCATGTGACATAGTATAGGGGAGGAAAATTTTTCTACTACCCTTCTAGGATTTTTTATGGTTGGTCTAATTACTACATTGATATAAGGTAGATCAATAGGAGAAAAACAAATTTAATTTTGTATGTACAGGGGCCCCCCAAATTTGAGGCTTTCAAAGAAGTAATATGAAAATAATTATTACTTTCAAAGAAGTAATATTTTAAAAAGCAGGAACCTTTTATATCCTTTAGATAAAGAAACAATTATTTGTGAAGATTTGACAAAACAAAGGGATTTTGCAGATTAATGAAGAAGTAACAAAGTTCATTTATACAGCTTTCTCAGCCTTGAATTCCCTGTCCCCCGTAGTAGGATGCCTTCTATCCTCCTGGTCTAGGAAAGAGAACTTCACAGGGAGATCCACTTCCCTACTTTCAGCGGGACAAAGGAAGGTCAGATTGTTTTTGTTCTGCTGTTTCTTAAGTAACTTTAATTCCAAATAATCCACATGCTGAAGTAGCATATTTTGCTCCTCCTCTTGTATACATTTATGTGTATAATTTTTGAAAATCCACATTTTAAACCATGTAATCAACACTAAATGTAAAGGGAATGCAATGAATTCTTTTATAAAGAGAATGCACTTCTAAACAGAAACTGAAGTTACAGAATATCAGTGTGATTAATGTGCACTGAGAACTCAACCAGTTTTATTAAATCTTAACAGTTTGCTATATTTAATTTTGTTTTTTTTAGGTTAACCAATTACCAATTTAGTTGAAGAATCTTGCGCATCCCCAGAATCCATTCCCAAATTTCATTGCCAAAGTACTTACTTACAAGGCGATTTCATTGTTGTTCTTTTACATACATGCTTTTATACTGTCACTCTATGAATATGTATTCTAAAAGTATACATAATTCATTTGCAACTTTTCAAACATTGTACAAACCATAGCATATATTACACATCATTTGAAATATTTTTTGCTCAAAGTTAAATTTCTGAGATTTGTATTTTTTGATATATGGTAGTTCTAGTTCATTCATTCTAACCTACTTCAAGTATTTAATTTTGAGCATGGCACAATTTGTTTAGCCTTTCTTCTAAAATAAATATTATAGTTGTTTTTAATGTCTTCTTAAACAAACGGTGCTGCAATGAATATTCTAATACATATCTCTTGTGTTTATGAATTCCAACTAAGTTGGTTGAGAGCTGGAAGTGGGATCCTTTGGGTCAAATATTAGACACATCTTCAACCATACTAGATATTGTCAGTACAAGGCTTCTATCACTGACAACTCCCTACAGACAACTCCCTACAGAAGGGCATGTGTGTTCCTGTTTGTAAAGTTTCTAATCAATATCCACTGACTCCTTAATTTATAGCTTCATGGTGGATATTTAATGATGTCATTATTTTATTTCTCATGTCCTTGTTTACCAGTTGCATTGAACCCCTTTTCAGGTGCTTATTGGACACATGGGTTTTCTTTTCTGCAAATTATCTTTTTATATTTGTTAGTTAATTTTCTGCAGGGTAGTTTTCTGTGTTACAGATAGTATTCCTATATGTGTTTATATACACTTTGAAAATCTTCCATCAATTTCAGTTTTGTGTTTTAACTTTACTCTTAGTGTATTAGGTTGAAGTTAAAGGTTTAATTTTGAGGTGCTCATATTCAGCAGACTTTTGTCTTATTCTTGTATTTCACTTAAAAATATTTTCTTTTGTGAAGTCATATATGTTTACCCCTATTTTCTTCTAAATTTGAAGGTCTTACTTTTGGTTTTATGTACCTAACTTATTTAGGGTATAGCATGAATAAAATAGCATTTTCTGTCATTGCATATGTATAGTTAATTTTCAGCATCTTTTATTGAATAGTCAATCTTTGATTTATAAAGCTATCACTATTATATACTAAATTGTCATGCATGCATAGGTAGATATGTTTAAATATATATCTTTTTGTTCCTTTGATTTGTCTCCTTCTGTATCAATATCACACTTTCTTAATTATAGTCACTTGTTTTCATATGTATGTAGAGCTTGCCAATGTAACTGAAAAAATGAAGGGTTTTTTAAAATCAAATTCTTGTTAATTCATTTCATCTCTGAAGTAGTCCATATCTAGTTTAATCAATCCCCCTTTTTTTCAGTGTATATGACAACTGCATGCATTGCACATCATGGTTGCTAATAGAAGAGGCAGGTGTTTGGCTTAGAAATGCATCATCCAGTTGGCAGGTTTCTGTTTAGCTGGTCAGTTTGTTGACACAGTCTCCAGTGCTTATTCCTGAAGGTACTTGGAGATACTCGTATATATGAGAGTGCTTGCATATATGCATACATTAGGGTGTGTGAATATGTTGTGTATGTGGGTGCATGTGCATACATCTCTGAAGTTATGAGTACTTCAATAATTATAATATATCACATCTGTTCCTAAGAAGGGTTGAGGGAGTATTTCATCAGGGGTCACATATACATAACCAATTCAAATATGGAATTCTGAATATTAATTTTATTATGGATGAAGTATATTCTATTGCATATGAGAGCTCAATATAATAACTGGCAACTCAAAACTTTTGGCAGGGTTTTAATTCATATTTACAAACAAAAATAACAGTGAAAACAGTATAAAACCCTTTATCACATAAAAAAGAGTGAGGTCACTGATAAAGTTATAAAAAACATGGCTTTTCAGGACCTTGGGTTGAATTCTTCTAGTCAATGAACTTTGTACTGATTCTGTAAATGTCTCTATTTATAGTCACTGAAATTAGTAGGAAAAAGTGAAAGCAAACTAATATTTTAAAGGGCTAAATGTTCTTTAAACTCATTGGCATTAGAACTCTATGAACTTTACTATGAACACACCTTCATCCTTATTAACATAGGTTTTAACATCTACACTAAATTCAAAACATCTCTTTTGGGACCCAGTCCACCAGTCAGTAATAAAAATGTTAACTATTTATATCATAATATTTTATATCCTATATATTTTATTTATTTATTTTTTTAATTATATTTTATTGATTATGCTATTACAGTTGTCCCATTTCCCCCCCTTCATTACCCTCCACCCTGCACACCCCTCCCACCCACATTCCCCCCTTTAGTTCATGCCCATGTGTCATAAGTTCTTTAGCTTCTACATTTCCCACACTACTCTTGCCCTCCCCCTGTCTATTTTCTACCTACCATCTATGCTA
>PVKU01009220.1:9953-64273 GCA_004027475.1 Anoura caudifer
GTACCTGGGGTCTGCTAGCTGCTGCCAGTGCACCTGGGGTCTGCTAGCTGACACCTGTGCGCCTGGGGTCTACCAGCCACTGCTGCCTGTGTGCCTGGTCCGTACCTCCACTTTTTCCTGCCACAAGTCCACCCCTCTTACCAGTCTGGATGAATGGTTGTTGGACTTCCGTACAGTTCAATTTTCTATCAGCTCTGATTGTTTTCTTGTTTCTAAATCTTTGTTGTCCCTAATTTTGGTTGTGAAAGGAGGCACAGTGTGTCCACCTACGCCTCCATCTTGGCTGATTCTTCACTCTTTAAAAAAAAAAATATTTTATTGATTATGCCATTACAGTTGTCCCATTTCCCCCTTTACTTCCCCCTGCCCTGTGCACCCCCTCCCACCCACATCCCCCCCTTTAATTCATGTCTGTGGGTCATACATATATGTTCTTTGGCTTACATTTCCTATACTATTCTTAACCTCCCCCTGTTTATTTTCTAGCAACAATTTATGCTACTTATTCTCTGTACCTTTTCCCTATCTCTCCCCTTCCCACTCTCCCACTGATAACCCTCCATGTGATCTCCATTTCTGTGATTTTGTTCCTGGTCTAGTTGTTTGCTTAGTTTGTTTTTGTTTTTGTTTTGTTCTTAGGTTCATTTGTTAATAGCTGTGAGTTTGTTGTCATTTTATTGTTCATATTTTTTTATCTTCTTTTCCTTAGATAAATCCCTTTAACATTTCATCTAATAAGGGCTTGGTGATGATGAACTCCTTTAACTTGACCTTATCTGAGAAACACTTTATCTGTCCTTCCATTCTAAGGGAGATCTTTGCTGGATAGAGTAATCTTCAATGTAGGTCCTTGACTTTCATGACTTGGAATACTTCTTTCCAGCCCCTTCTAGCCTGCAAGGTCTCTTTTGAGAAATCAGCTGATAGTCTTATGGGAACTCCTTTGTAGGTAACTGTCTCCTTTTCTCTTGCTGCTTTTAAGATTCTCTCCTTCATTTTAATCTTGGGTAATGGAATTATGATGTGCCTTGGTATGTTCCTCCTTGGATCCAACTTCTCTGGGACTCTCTGAGCTTCCTGGACTTCCTGGAAGTCTATTTCCTTTGCCAGATTGGGGAAGTTCTCCTTTATTATTTGTTCAAATAACTTTTCCACTTGTTACTCTTCCTCTTCTCCTTCTGGTTCCCCTATAATTCAGATGTTGGAATGTTTAAAGATGTCCTGGAGGTTCCTAAGCCTCTCCTCACTTTTTTGAATTCTTGTTTCTTCATTCTTTTCTGGTCAAATATTTCTTTCTTCCTTCTGCTCCAAACTATTGATTTGAGTCCCAGTTTCCTTCCCATCACTGTTAGTTTCCTGTACATTTCACTTTTCATAGCCTTTCTTTTTCCCCTCTAATTTGCAACCAAATTCAACCAATTCTGTGAGCATCCTGATTACCAGTGTTTTTAAACTGTGCATCTGATAGTTTGGCTATTTCTTCATCACTTAGTTATATTTATTCTGGAGCTTTGATCTGTTCTTTCATTAGGGCCATTTTTTTTTAAAATCTCGGTGCACCTGTTATTTAGTAAGGGGCGGAGCCTTAGGTGTTCACCAGGGTGGGGCAACCCAATTGCTGCTTGTAATGCAATTACTTTATGTGGGGGAGAGTTTCAAGAGGGAACAGTGCTGCTTGTTCCACTCTCTGCTGGTTTTCAGTCACTTCCCCCTCTACCTACAATCAAATTGGGCCCTTCTGGTGCTGATTCCCTGGTAGGTGGGTTTGTGTATGTCCTAGGACCCTGAAGGTCTCTCCAATGAACTCTCCAGTGAGGCTGGGAGTTTCTCCTGCTGCTGCCTCAACCACCCCAGGTGTTTTCAGGCATAAGCTTTGAGGCTTTATTTCCCTGTACTAGAACCCTGGGTTGCATGGTCTAATTCACTCCACAGTTTTTCCTCCCAGATTATCTGCACTCAAATGTGGGACTGCTTAGTCCACAAGCTGCTGCCTCACCTGGTCCACGAGCCATAGACTTGCCAGCTGCAGTCCTCCAGCTGCTGTCTTGCTGTGAGTCCTCTCCACCTAGCTACCCATCTCTGCTCCTCCTACCCGGTCTGGATGAATGTTTCTTCTTTAACTCCTTCGTTGTGGGACTTCCATATGGTTCCATTTTCTGACAATTGTGGTTGTTTTTTTGTTTTCCAATTTGTTGTTGTTCTTCTTTTGGTTGTGCGAGGAGGCACAGTGTGTCTACCTACACCTCCACCTTGGCCAGAAGCCTTGACTTCTTCACTCTTGAGAACTACACCTGGAAACCACACAAGGTTTCCAGAGAAATATGCAGAAAACTGGTCTGTAGCAATTTTTGGAAATTTTCCATAATATGAAACAAGGAAGAAGACCATGGCTCTGGGGTCCAACAATTCTTGGTTCAAAGCCAAGCTCTGGCTTTGATTCTGGGCAAATGAACCCTGAGGGAGAGTCAACTTTTCTCTTGTGTGAACTAGGACCAAGACAGACTACCCCCTGGGGTTGTTAGGAAGTTAGAGATGATAGTGCAGGTCATTTCACAGTGAGGTTCCAGTGGACATCAACTGTGCTCCTTTAGTCTCATGCACTGCCCTGTGATGCACCAGACCCACTAGTCATCTCTGCACCACCCAAACTGCAGAGCCAAGTGGTTATATATCTTGTTAAGGGGTCTCAATGTCTGAGCCTATGGAGAGGAAGCCAGACATAAAAAAGCAGTGGTGTCAAGTAAAGCTGTGGTTTTCTCAATGAAACCCACCTCATCAGTCTATGAAGATATGGTTCATTATTGTCAGGATGATGCAAGTAGTCTTAACAACCTGGTAGGTACATTGCTTTCAGCAATAATTCTTAATAAAGCTTCCAGAGATAGGGTCCAAACCATCTACTGCTCAAGTGTATTCATATCCTTTCCAAGCTCTTGAGTCCATCTGAATGGGAATTGTTTAGTGAAATGCTATCATGGGCATTCTGCCTTGTAACCAAGAGATTGGCCTGCCTCCTTCAGCAAGAAAAACAGGCCAAGGTGGAGATCAAAGGTGAGGAGCTGGTGTTGCTCAAGGAATATGGGCCAATGGCTTGAAATAGCTTGAATTGAATGTTCTCTTTGTGCATCATCTGTAGAGTTTAATAATGTACCAAGGGGATTGGTATTGTGCTCCTTCTAAGGGGTCAAATGATTACAAATTTGCTCCTCATGAACTTGTCCTCAATGGGCACACCCTCATTGAGAGCACTCTACTCTGAATACTTGAAACCCTCATCGTAGCTTAATAATTGCTACCATGCCTAGCCAACTGCCATCCCCTGCCTTTCTCCCTTGCTGGAAGAGATGCACCTTCTACTCTGGAAAAGGCCAGAGTGTACCTTTCCCAGACACCCTTTCGCTAAGACTTGGGCATGTGACTAATCTTGACCCATGGAGCCAAAGTGGGAGTCACCTAAGAGCTTGAGGGAAGAATTTTCCTCTGTATTCAAAGAGCAACACAGAGGAGGAAACACCCTGCTGCCTGCATTTGAATGGTATATTTGAGGATGCAAAATCAGCTATCTAATGACTAAGAGAGAAAAGCCAAGGGAATCAGAGAAGATACAGCAGAGTCTTGACATGGTTCAGTGGATGAAACAAAGTAGATTCCCACCTCTGAATTTCCTGGTATGTGAGATAATCAGCATTATATTGTTATAGGCACTTTCAGTTGATTGTGGCAGACACTGTTGTTTATGCGAAAGTATTCATCCACATTTCCTCTTTAATTTTTAATTTTTATTTAATTGTTTTATTATTGTTCAAGTACAGTTGTCTGCATTTACCCCACCACCACTCCCCCCCACCCCGGCCATCCCCCCCTCCCTCCCCTGATTCCAATCCCTCTTGGTTTTGTCCATGTGTCCTTTCCAGTTGTTACTGAAAACACTTCCCCCCTTTCCCCCTATTATCCCCTCCCACCTCCCCTCTGGTTACTGTCAGATTGTTCTTAATTTCAGTGTCTCTGGTTATATTTTGCTTGCTTGTTTGTTTTGTTGATTAGGTTCCACTTAAAGGTGAGATCATATGGTATTTGTCTTTCATCCCCTGGCTTATTTCACTTAGCATAATGCTCTCCACTTCTCTCCATGCCATTGCAAAGGGTAGGAGCTCCTTCTTTCTTTCTGCTGAGTAGTATTCCATTGTGTATATATGTACCACAGTTTTTTTTATCCATTCGTTTACTGATAGGCACTTAGGTTGCTTCTAGCACTTGGCTATTGTAAATTGTGCTGCTATGAACATTGGGGTGCATAGGTTCTTTTGGATTGCTGTTTCAGGGTTCTTAGGATATAATCCCAGCAGTGGAATTGCTGGGTCAAAAGGCAGTTCCATTTTTAGTTTTCTGAGGAAATTCCATACTGCTTTCCATAGTGGTTGTACCAGTCTGCAATCCCACCAACAGTGCACTAGGGTCCCCTTTTCTCCACATCCTCTCCAACACTTGTTGTTTGTTGATTTGTTTATGATGGCCATTCTGACTGGTGTGAAGTGGTATCTCATTGTGGTTTTAGTTTGCATCTCTCCGATGGCTAGTGATGCTGAGGATCTTTTCATGTCTCTGGACCTTGTGTATGTCCTTGGAGAGGTGTCTGTTCAGGTCTTTGCCTGTTTTTTTAATTAGATCATTTGTCTTCCTGGAGTGGAGTTCTGTGAGTTCTTTGTATATTTTGGAGATTGAACCCTTGTCTGATGTATTATTGGCAAATATGTTTTCCCATATGATTGGTTCTCTTTTTGTTTTAATGCTGTTTTCTTTAGCCATGCAGAAACTTTTTAATTTGATGAGATCCCATTTTTTTAAATTATTTCCTTTTATGTCTCCTGTTCATCCACATTTCTTGCTAAAAGAATCACAGTTTTATTCATTTGGGAGGAGACCCTCTCAGTCTCTGAGCTAAGGAGTCACATAAACTATCTTGGACAGTGGAATGTAAAGGAAACCTTCCAGAATGCTCTGGGAAATTCTGTTCTTCCATAGTAAGAGAGACATATATGAGCAGATAGGTCTGCCACCATCTTGCCCTTTGAAATAGTTGTGTGAGGTCACATTGCCTAAGACTACAGCCATTTTCCTAAGACCATCAAAAGATGTGGAGACAACTGTAGAGAAGGCATCCCTCAGTGGCTGAGCTGACCCCCAATCACCTTCATTTAGGAGTATCAATAACAGCTGTTTAGTACTTTTTGGTTTGTAGCATTGTTGAAATGCTCAATCTGGGTCCAGGTCCCTAGAATACTAGCCTAGAGGAGGGGTAGCTTTAAAGAATGGTGCAGATTATTTTTCTGGTTTAAACAAAGGAAGTGCATTTCATGTTTTTAGATGGAAAGGGAGGATTGGGATGAACCAAAATATTCACTCAAGTGAGAGAACTTTCCCATTGGTTAAAGACTTGCCAAGGCCTCAGAACCCAAGTCTGCCTGGGACTGTGATCTGACCATGGGATGCAGCACTAGGGTGGGATGTCCCAAATGACCACTGGAGTGACTGAGGCCAGGAGGACCAGGGATTCATCACAACCAGGAGTGGGACTGGACACCTCATGACCTGGGAGCTACATTATGAATGATTGGGAAAGGGAGGCACCTATTGTCCCCAAGAGGCTGGACACAACCACCTTTCAATTTCAGTGATTTACTGGTGAAGGCTAAATCAGTTACTGATTTATCATCCAGGTCCACAGCCCTGATCTACACCACCAGACTGGTATAGTTTGAGAAAATGGTGGATGACCCAGCTAGTTCATAAATGCCTAAAAACCAGGAACTCTTAGTTATGTTTCTCTGGCTATCCTATGTGTGGGCCTGAAATACTTGATTTCTTAATTTAATTCCACAAATATTTGTTAAGACCATAATCTGCCTCAGGCATTATGTCAGGCACTGGAGTTTCCACAATAAACATTCCCACAAGGAGACTTGTGTGAGTCACTACAAACCAGCCCATAATCCATTGGGGTGTATCCACAGGGCTCCTGAGTTGATCTGTGCTGACCACTAGAGGGCAGATGAGAAGACTCTTAGCAAGAACCTGGAGTCTGAGACACCAGGTTCTGGAAACCACCTAAGACCTGAGAGGGAAGCAGGATGGGAACAGTACACTCTTTGAGATTATTTCGGAGTAGTTATACTTGAGATTGGGTTTTGTTTTTACTTCCCTCCCAAGGCATTCTGCAAATTGGAAAATTACTCAGTCATACTGATTGTGACAGCATGAGACCTCTGTAAATTGCTGCAGTGCCTGTGTGCTGGGGAACACTATCTTTTAAGCTGAAAAATGTCTACAATAATGAATATCTTTCCCCAGCATGAGAATGCACTAAAGAGCTCCCAAGAAAATGGATCAGGCTCTTTTTCATGGGGAGTTTCTCTCTGCCCTACCCCATCTTGGTCTAGGGTAATTATGAAATGACTGGATGTTCCCTAGATGATGGAGCTGGTGGGGAGAAATCTACTCAATATATGAGCACAGCTTCAGATTATACCAGTTTCTCAGTTCTTGGGCAACTGTGGTTGAATAGCTAATGAAATGGCTCTGAGTATTGAGAAATAGCCACATTCTTTATATCATTCTCAATTGTAGAGAAGACAACTTTTAACGAGGCTGCAGAAGGTGGAGGGAAGGTATCAGGCATGGGTGACTTTAGCTGTTTCAGTTTGAACGGTGACACTTTTTTTCCTTCACATTGACGTGGGGCAGTCAACCCTGCTGCTCCCATAGCTTGCATAGGGTTTGGTGGTAGCATTAATTCCCCATTGTCCCCAGGACTACAGCATCTCTTGGGCCTCCAGGATGAGAATTTAGGATGGTCAAAAGATTCATTTCCTCATTTTTTCTTGAATGCTACCCAACAGACTCTCTGACAGAACTGAGACTGAGCCACCCACTTTGAAACAGAAACAAAGTCTAAAACAAAGACAAAGTTCAAACAAATGAGTACTCTCAAACCAAATCCTCCAAAAAGAGGGACTGAGAAACTAGTCTTATATTCTTATCTCATACTAATTGGTACCACAGCTGGCCCCTAAGAGGTCCAATGGCCCAAAGCCCTAAGAGCAGACACAGAGAATTTCCAATGTGTACATGGTTTCTACTTACCAGGTCTTAGAACTCCATCAGCTCCCCCAATGGCTGTTTCCTTCTACCAGAAAAGTGTTTATAGGCAGCTGATGCCTTGATAGCAGGGAAAATCCCTGAGATTAAAAACAAACAAACAAACAAACAAGCAAACAGACAAACAAAACACCTCTTGACAGCTGCAGGGAAGTCCCTGCATTTCCTGCCATTGGGTCAGCCTTCCACAAGCAGCTGAGACCTTGGACCAGTTGTTGCTTTTCCCTGTAACTTGAACCTGAAGAGGGTTAGACCTGGAGGGGTCCAAACCCTCCTTAGCTGGCTCACCAATTCTAATACTGAATCCAGGTTTGGCTGCCTGCTGCTCAAAAACCAATACTAAAGAGAAAGAATTTTGACTATTGTTTGTCTTCCTGGTGTTGAGTTGTATGAGTTCTTTATATATTTTGGAGATTAGATCCTTGTCCGATGTATCATTGGTAAATATGGTCTCCCATACAGTCAGTTCTCTTTTCATTTTGATGATGTTTTCTTTAGCTGTGAAGAAGCTTTTTAATTTGATGTAGTCCCATTTGTTTATTTTTTCCTTTATTTCCCTTGCCCTAGGAGATATATAAACAAAAATACTGCTACATAAGATATCTGAAATTTTACTGCCTATGTTCTCTGGTAAGATTTTTATGGCATCACAACTTATATTTAAGTCTTTTATCTATTTTGAGTTTATTCTTCTGTATGGGGTAAGTTGGCAGTCTAGTTTCAATTTTTTTGGCATGTACCAGTCCATTCTCCCAACACTATTTATTGAGGAGACTATCTTTACTCCATTGCATGTTTGTGCCCTCTTTAGCAAAGGACCTGAACAGACACTTCTCTAAGGAGGGCATACATACAGCCCACCAACATATGAAAGGATGCTCAGCATCACTAGCCATCAGAGAGATGCAGATAAAAACCACAATGAGATATCACTTCACACCTGCCAAAATGGCTATCATTAATAAATCAACAAACAACAAGTGCTGGCAAGAATGTGGAGAAAAGGGAACCCTAATGCACTGTTGGTGGGAATGCAGACTCATGCAGCCACTGTGGAAAACAGTATGGAACTTCTCCAAAAAATTAAAAATGGAACTGTCTTTTGACCCAGTGGTTCCACTGCTGGGAACATACCCTAAGAATCCCAAAACACCAATTCAAAAGAACGTATACCCCTTATGTTCATAGCAGTGCTATTTACAATAGCCAAGAGTTTGTAACAAACTAAGTATCCATTAGTAGATGAGTGGATGAAAAAACTGTGGTACACTTATACAATGGAATAATGAACAGCAAGGAAAAAGGAGGAATTCCTACCTTTTGCAACAGTGTGGATGGGACTGGAGACTAATATGCTAAGTGAAATAAGCCAGTCAGTGAAAGACAAATACCATATAATCTCACTGATAAGGGGACTCTAATGAACAAAATAAACTAATGAGCAAAATAGAACCAGAGGCATAGAATCATGGAACAGACTGACAGCAACCAGAGGGGAGGAGGGAGGTTGGGACTGTTTGAAAGAAGGTGAAGGGATTAGTCAAGGAACATATGTTAAGGATCGTGGACATGAACAATGGTGTGGGGATTGACTGTGGAAGGAGGGGGTTGGGTGGGTGGAGGGGAGTGAATGGAGAAAAACTGGGTCAACTGAGACAACATAAACAATAATAAAAAATTAGTGAAAAAAAGGAAAGGGTTTGATGTAAGGAAAGCAGGTTTATTCACAAGCTGGCAACTTGAGAACTTGGGAGACTCTTGTCACAAAGACCATCTTAACACTTCAGTGCAGGCAGGGTTTTTTATAAGCAGGGAAGAAGAAGGGGATTGTGGGCTTTGAGGATGCTATGTGCGAGTTAGCACAATCTGCTCTGATAACCATCCAGGAGCTGATCAAGCAATGGTCTGGTTTCCCTGGAAGGTGAACAGATCTCCGGAGCCAAAATGTGTGAAGGCTGGAGTCTGCTCCCTTTGAGGTTAGCTCCTAGGATCCTTTAAGCAAAGGCTGTTTATCAGTGGCTACATGCACATTTACAAGTCATCTTTTACAAAAACAATGTTAAAAGAATGGTAGAGTGAGTTACATAAGCATACTAAGGTCCTGAGAAGTCCTACAATAAAACTACCTCTTTAACTCAACTTATCCAAACATTCAACCCCAGAAACATCCTCTCCTTTTGTTCATGAGCACTCTTAGGAACCAATTTAAGGAAATGTGAAAGAGCATTAATCTCGTTCCCACAGCCTCTGACCATCACACCATCAATTCAAGCTATAATACTGGAGTTCTGCATTGGTTGTTGGTAAAGTGCAATTCTTGAATGTTGACAACTTAATTTAATTTAAATAGATTTTCATAGTTTTACATTTTTTGTCTCTCAGGGATGATTAATATCAAAGAATATAGCTAAATTTAATAATTACTAATAAAGTGAAACTTTTCCTTTTAATATAAGAGTATCAAGGACTTTTAACTTGATAGGAGAAGCTGGCTTAGTTTTATGTACATAGTTATAACTTTTCACAAAACTGTGTTCTGAGAAAATGTAAAAATCAAACTTTTAAAAATTGGCATACATGATCAGTAATGCTTTCATCTTAGGTGATACCAATCTGGTATTAATTTATTTTTTCCATTTTTGTTCCCCTAATGTTTTAATCAGTTAGCTAATAATCAGTCAACTTCTAAATTCACAAAGAAACCTAACAGTGAATATTTAAATAAATGACTACTCTGTACAGATACCTCTTGTAGCTTTGGATGCAGAGCCCTCTATATTAAATATTTTTAATAAATATTTTCTAAATGAATAAACTTGTTCATTAGATTTCTTCAGTGCTGAGTATACCCAAATGAGGAAACATTTAAACAAAACCTAATGTTGACAGTCAGAAATGTATTTCCTGGTTGGAACTCACTTCATACTTTTAGAAGTAAGAGTATTATATGGAAAGTATTCACATAAAATTTCCCTATGATGGCTAAAGAAGTTCTCCTGGAAAGCAGTTTCAAGTAGAAAGTGGTGTTATATGGTCAGGTGGGCACCCCCCCCAAAAAAAAAGAAACAAAGAAAAAAGAAAAGAAAAGAAAAAACTATACCAAGATTCTGAGGAGAGCAGAATGGGGAAAAAAAAGTTGCACATCTGTGAAGCAATAGGATAGGATGTACTGTAACTGTCTTATTTTAATCATTTTGTTTTTTGAATTAATGCCACATCACACTGTACCTCCTGTCCCCTTGTGGCAGACCCTTCTGCGTGGCCTGGGCCCAGCTCCCACTCAGAGATGCACAGGACCCATGCCCACAGATAGGTTCTCTCGTGGGTAATCAGATTTGCAATACACTTAGGCTCTTTTGAGACTTGCTCTTTACTAAAACGCCCTCATCCTGCAAGTGCTAAACCTTGGGACCAGTGTAACTTGCTCAACCACTTGCCTTTTCATTTGCTAATATCCTTCTTCTGTGATGCAATTAGGGGCATTGACTCCTTTGTTGTAACTGGGGATGGTGAGTAAGGACCATCTTGGAATGTGATGATATTTAGAATAAAGGCCTGTCTTGGCAGAGGCCACAGCTTTTGCTCCCCTTGAGAGAAAAGCCATGCTGTCATCTTTTTTCATCCACCAGACTCAGTAGTCTGTGTGTATATTTTATTTCATCCATAATGATGCAGATACTGCTAGCCGGTGTCTGCATCATCCCCTTCTGTATTTCCCCAGCTCAGAAACATTTGGACAGGCCTTGGTGTCTGTCAACAGCTCTGCTTTCAGCTTTGTCTTGTGGCACATTACAGCACTGGCCTTCCCTTGAGGTGTCCCTTCCTGTCAGCTGTCAACACATGCTGCTCCTTTGGACAATGCTCATATTCACATGGCATGGGAACCAGAGGAAATGTCTCTAACTGCCTGGCAATGACAGCTATGCTGGCCAGAAGCACAGAAGCTGTTTCCTTCCCTACTCTTCCTTGACCTTCAAGTTTGGCCAATTCCTCCACCCTCTGTCATCTGAAGTACAAGGAAGGACTGGCTGACTCTCAGCAGTGGGATTCCCTGCCTGCCAGGCTTTACCTCAGTCCAGTGTCCTTCCAGGAGGCGAACAAGAGATCCAGGCTGACCCACGTGCCATGCTGCATTTGAGCTGCTTATCTGGTACACAGGGTCCAGATACAGGAACATAGGTACCAGGTATGTCAGCTGCTTACTAGGTTCAGGTACTTCTCCTTGGTGATGACTGGAAGGATTCTGTTATTTTATTCTTTACATTTCCTATTGGAATATAACATACAGGGTGCGTCTAAAGTACATTCAAGAAAGTACAGCTTGGAATTTCCAGCCAAGATAGAGGTGTAGGTAGACACACTGTGCCTTCTTGCACAACCAAAAAAAAGGACAACAATTTAAAAACAAAAAAAACAACCAGAACTGACAAAAAAATAAAACTGTATGGAAATCCAGCAACCAAGGAGTTAAAGAAGACACATTCATCCAGACCGGTAGGAGGGGTGGAGTTGAGCAGCCTGGATGGAAAGGGCTCGAGGCAAGGCCTCGTTTGGTGGACCCAGCAAGGTTCAGATTGTGGAATGGGGTGCGGTGCACAAGGCTGCAGCTGGCTGGAAAGGTGCAGCTGGTGGACCAGGTGGTCCCACATTCCAGTGCAGATAAAACAGGCAAGACTAGGGAGTAGAACAGACTGCACAACCCAGGGTCCCAGTGTGGGGAAATAAAGTCCCAAACCACTGATTGAAAACATCTGTAGGGGTTGAGGCGGCAGTGGGAGAAACTCCCAGCCTCACAGGGGAGTTCATTGGAGAGTCCCACAGGGTCCTAGAATATACCCAAACCCACCCACATGGGAATCAACACCAGAAAGACCCAATTTGCTTTTGAGAAGCAGGGGAAGTGACTGAAATCCATCAGAGAGCTGAACAAGCACCATTGTTCCCTCTTGGACATTGTTCCATCCCCAACATACAGCATCACAATCCAGCAACTTGGGTTACCCTGCCCTGGTGAATACCTAAGGCTCCATCCCTCACTATATAACAGGTGCATCAAGACAAAAAATATGGCCCAAATGAAAGAATAGATCAAAGCTCCAGAAAAAATACAACTAAGCAATGAAGAAGTAGCCAACCTATCAGATGTACAGTTCAAAACACTGGTACTCAGGATGCTCACAGAATTGGTTGAATTTGGTTGCAAGTTAGATGAAAATATGAAGGCTATGCTAAGTGAAATAAAGGAAAATGTACAGGGAACCAATAGTGATGGGAAGGAAACTGGGACTCAAATCAATGGACTGGACCAGAGGATGAAAGAAACATCCAATGAGAAAAGAATGAAGAAACAAGAATTCAAAAAAGTGAGGAGAGGCTTGGGAACCTCTAGGACATCTTTAAACATTCCGACATCTGAATTATAGGGGTACCAGAAGGAGAAGAAGAAGAGCAACAAGTGGAAAAGTTATTTGAACAAATAATAAAGGAGAACTTCCCCAATTGGGCAAAGGAAATAGACTTCCAGGAAGTCCGGGAAGCTCAGAGAGTCCCAAAGAAGTTAGACCCAAGGAGGAACACACCAAGGCACATCATAATTACGCTACCCAAGATTAAAATGAAGGAGAAAATCCTGGAATCAGCAAGAGAAAAGGAGGCAGTCACCTACAAAGGAGTTCCCATCAGACTGTCAGTGGATTTCTCAAAAGAGACCTTACAGGCAAGAAGGGGCTGGAAAGAAGTATTCCAAGTCATGAAAGGCAAGGACCTACATCCAAGATTGCTCTATCCAGCAAGCTATCATTTAGAATGGAAGGGCGGATAAAGTGCTTCTCAGATAAGGTCAAGTTGAAGGAATTCATCAGCACTAAGCCCTTATTATATGAAATGTTAGAGGGATTTATCTAAGAAAAAGAAGATAAAAAATATGAACAGTAAAATGACAGAAAACTCACAATTATTAACAATGAACCCTAAAAAATAAAAACAAAAACAAACTAAGCAAACAGCTAGAACAGGAGCAGAACCACAGAAATGGAGATCACATGGAGGGTTAGCAACAGAGGAGTGGGAGGAAGAGAGAGGGGGAAAAGGTACAGAGAATAAATAGCATACATGGTAGGTAGAAAACAGACAGGGGGAGGGTAGGAATAGTATGGGAAATGTACAAGCCAAAGAACTTGTATGTATGACACATGGACATGAACTAAAGGGGGGGAATGTGTGTGGGAGGGGGTGTGCAGGGTGGAGGGAAGTGAAGGGGGGAAATGGGACCACTGCAATAGCAAAATCAATAAAATATATTTTTAAAAAAGAATGTACAGCTTGATAAAACTTTACATGTTTTATATAGTCAGCTTGAGCTCCCATAATAAGAGCATAGACTGGGTGGCTTTTATGAGAGCAATTTATTTTCTCACAGTTCTGGAGACTGGAAATCCAAAATCAAGATGCAAGCAGGTCTGTGTCCTGTGAGGCTCTCTACTTTGCTTGCAGGTGGCTACCTTCTTGCTGTGCCCTCACATGGTGGAGAGAAGAAAACCGTGAGCCATTTGGTATCTTGTCTTGTAGAGACTCTAATCCTAATAGATCAGTGTCCCCCTTCTGACTTCAGTAATCTTAATTACCTCCATAAAGGCCCTATTTCTAACACAGTCACATGGGGGTGAGGGCTTCAGTGTTTGAATTTGGGGAGATGCAATTCAGTCTATAGCAGATGTGTATTACCAGAACCCAGATCAAGATTCGGAACCCTCCTAGCATTCTAGGAGTTTTCCTGGTTCACGCTCCTAATCACCTCAAGTAACTATTGCTTTCATGTCTATCTCCATCAATTAATTTTTCCTGTTTTGAAGATCATGTAAATGGAGTCATGACAAGTAGAAACTTTTGTGTCTGGCTTTTTTCCTTGACATTATGTCTATGAGTCATTCATGTCATTGTGTGTACTCATAGTTAATTTATTTTTTATTGCTGTGTAATATTTCACTATATAAATATACATTGATTTATCCATTCTCCTATTGATAAACCAACTAAGAATACTCTTGCACAGGGTGAGGAAAAAGTAGGTTTACAGTTTTTTGTAAGGAAATAATACAATAATAAACAATTGTAAACCTACCTGTCTATGTTTTTTGTTGGACATAGACACACTTTCTTGGGTACATAGTAAGAATAGAATCACTGGGCCATAGATTTAAGATTTTAATGCAGTTAAGCATATAAAGTGGGAAAAACAAGTTTTAGCTATAAATAAAACATGAGTGTTTCAGGTTTCAATCAATTGAAAGTACAAGTGGAACTTCATTAACATCAAGGAGAGGTGATCACTAGACTAGCTGACCTTGAACCTTTCCTCTGCCACTTAAGTAAGGCTACTGAAGTCCTCTATGCCTCAGTTCTCTCATCTGTAAAATGCTGATAATGATAATAGTACGTAATTCCAGCAGTGATGTGTCTGTTTAACACCCAGAGAAGATTGTTTTAACACTGCCTCTTCTATGTGACAAAATAATTTTCCATATTAACTATATAGTGACCAATGGTAATCATTCATTCCTTAATTTGTTTTTCTAACATAATTAACAACATAAAAAGAACTGAAATTAAGTTTTAAAGATATTCTTATTTGGTGAAACATTTTGTATATGAACTAAAATTTTCACTTATCAAGCAAAACTATTGTCTTGAACATCAGACTCGGTATCACTATTTTAAATTTTAGTCACAAATGAAAACCTCCAGTTGTCACATAGACATAAAATGACTCAGGTTCTGTGTGTTGGTCTTCACACTCACTCTGCTACCTCATTTCTTTCAGATCCTCTGGCTACAGCAGGCACACATAGAAGCACAAGATTTGGAGACACCAACTGAGCCCTGAGCCCCAAGCCCAGTGGTTCTGCAATGACTCTTGGAGTGAATGCATGACCTGAGTGTGTGTCAGAGGCTGACTCTAATAATGGGAATTCTCCAAATTACATTCTATGTGGAGTACATATTTAATAAAGGGGAAGTAATAAAAATGTGGTAACTTGAAGCTTACCTGTATATATTTAAAACTCAGCAGTAATTACAGGAATTATTTCAAACACAGACCAATGTTGGGGAGTGGTATTTTATCACTGAAGCTATTCAGAATGGCTGAGTCATAGTAATAATAAAAATAGGAGATAAACTTCTGATTGATACTATTTCTGCTCTAACATTCTCTCCTAGCAATGCATCTGCTTAACTTGCTGCATCTGGAGCTCAGAGCTCCTGCTACCATACTCCTGGGACTCCACTTCTTCCTGAGACTTCTCTGGAGTCATTAACAAATATTTACTGATCACAAGGATGCAAAAGGCATCACTTCCTACACTGAGGCCAGAGGAGTGAACAAATCAGGCCCTTTACCTCAAGGAGCTTATGTTTTGGGTGGGGAGGAGGGAAAAGGTAATGAAAAAATAAATAAATATATCAGATGTCAGGAGTGATAAATGCTATGAACACTAGAAAAAGAGAAAAGAGAAGAAATAGATTAAGGAGAACAGAAGGGATGTGGGGAGGGTCCAATTCCTAATGGATGATCAGGAAGGCCTCTTGGAAGTGACAGGTAAACCACATGAACTTCTAGTAAACAGAGGCCCAGGCTGAGGGCAGAAGAAGTCTCAAACCCTGGAAGGAGTATCCTGGGAATGGAAAAGGGGCCCATGTGGCCAGACCAGGGTTGGAGGGGAGAGAAGTAGGATTTGAGGTCATGGAAGCAGGGTTGGGCCAATGGGCAAGGTCTTACTGGCACAATGGGGACATTGAATACTACGCTGAGGAAGCTAGGAACTCGATGGGGGTTTTGATTTTAGTAGAGGAAAGACTTGCTTTAAAATGTTTTAGCAGAATCATTCTGGCTGCTGTGCTGAAGACAGATGTATGGCAAGATGAGGAGGCCAAGGGCAGAAACAGGAAATCTCTCAGCAACAGCCCCAGACTGACCAAGAAGCTAAGATGAAAGTGTCTTATACCAGGTACCGATGGTGGAGATGGAAGAAGTAATAAAAATAAGGGAGAGTCAGCTGGTTTACTGCTGGAGTGTGTGTGTGTGTTTAAGTGTGTATGTGAGAGAGAGAGAGAGGGGGAGACAGAGAGATACAGAGAGAGATTGTCAGGATGTCCAACTGTCTGGAGGGGTGAGGTGGGGGCTCTTGGCTAACCTGGGGAGTGCCAGAATACTGGGGAGGAGCAGGTTTATAATGTGTTATAAAAGTGTTGGCCATTATTATTATTAATTTGTATTGCCTACCTCTACTCATTAAAGTGTAAAATACAATGAGGGCAGGGAATTTTGTCTGTGTTGTTCACAGCTATATTTAGTGCCTAAAATAATGCCTGACTCATGGCAGGTGCCCAGTTAATATGTGTGGAATAAATGAATGACTAATGAAAAATATAAAGTAGGCAGTTCATTGTCTGTTATTTGTAAATGAAAGCCTATTTTTATGATGTTTTTAATATTTTAAGTAATAAAGTAGTACATTCTAACAAATTCAAAACAATCCAGAAAAATACATGGTAAATGGTGAGAATTCTTTTCATATCATCCCTCTCCTTTTTCAGAGGTACATACATTTAAGTTTGCTTGGTTATCATTTTAGAGACTTTTAATTTAATTACATAAATATGTCTGAAATAAATATATAGTTTTGTTTCATTTCAGATTTAAATAAATAGCAAACTGTAGGAATCTACAGTCTATTATTTAGACAAATATATCAATCATTTCCTTCATGATATTGGAGATTTGCATGTTGCATAAGCCCTTATATTCTGATTTTTTAATAGATAGTTTTTTCTTGGGAGCTTTTAAAATTTTCCTAATTATCCTTAGAGTTTAGAAATTTACCAATATAGGTCCAGATGTGATTTTAAAGTTATCATGCTTAGTAGTTTCTTTTTAGTTTCGAGGTGCATGACTTAGTGCAGATAAATATTTGTGCATTTTCTTTATTTCTTCCTTTCCATTTTCTCTGACCCTTCCCTCTGGAATTCCTATTAGACCAATGTTATGTCTTCTGCATTTATCCTACAGTCTCTCAGTACAAGTCTCTTGTCTGGTTGTCATTTATTCTTTGTTTTGGCTACCGAGAATCTCAGAAAGAAGAAAGATGATGGTAAGTAGAAGCATTTACTAGTCAGCTATGTGGCTTATCTGCTCACCTATGTCTTTTGTGGGGCATTTTGAGCGTTTATCAAGAAAAGTCATCTCTTTATCACATAAAGACTTTATGTCAGTTGAGGCCTCCTGGCCCTTGAAACTCATTTAAAATTGCTTTGAATTTTAAATTCACGGCTTGTTGAAGTGCAACACCATTCCAAGATGTCTGTGAGTTTCATGATATTCTCAAATTCTGATGACCTCCTTGGACTGGAGTCATTGCTGTGTTGCATAAAATATTTTTTCCTCTGTGTGCTTGTCCAGCTGAGACACTCAATAACTGCTTCAGTTTACAAGTTATCTTCACACAAAATACTGTATAATATTTCTTAAGAGCTGGGGGAGGTTGCCTAATGAATCATAAAACAAATAATTTAATCTGTCATCTCAATTCCTTTGATGAAGGTCCTCTCTAGACACTCAGCTACCTAAATTTGCTCTGTGACCCTCTTTTCCCACAGATTCACTAACTCTTCTCTCCTCACCCTCCCTTCTCCCAAATTCTTCCCTCTGTTAGGCTGGGTCACTCACCTGTCTTCAGCTTCTGCTCCTAAACAAGCTTAACACAAAGCATTTCTGCATATAGGGCAAAGTGCTTCCCCTAATAAGACCATTATTTTATAAGGCAGTTGGGTTATGAGTAACAATATTTTGTTTTGTTTTACATGGCTAGAAACTATGTCTGGTGATTCTGGTTGAATTATTTTAACATTTCAAAGATGGAAGGAACCTTAACATTTTCTAACAAACTTAATGTAACTAATTATTCTTTTAACATTTGGGTTTGTTGCTTTATAATGTTCCTCCAAATACTTTGTTGACCTATCATAGAACACCTCATGCATAGCTGACACACCTAGGCAATTCTCATTGTTTATAGTCTACCTAAAATCCGGCTTTCTGTTTTTTCTCCAATAATGTAAAATCAGTTGTGCTTGCTGGGCAACCAGTGATGAGGAGTAGCACTGTGGGAAATGATGAAGAAACTCAGAGTTTCTCTAGTTGACCAGGAAGAGAGTGTATCTGTTAGGAATTACATTTGGATTTAAAAAGTAGGAATCTGTAAGTTTTGTGTAACAGGATTGTAGAAGTGGGCTTCCCAGACCAGTTCAGCATTTGTAGACATCACCCTTGACCCAGTCTCTTTCTCTTTTTGTGCTCTTCCCTTCTTAGTGTGTGCCTCTGACCATTACAATTGCAAAATGGCTGTGACAGCTATTGTAACCACATCCTCTCTGGTTACTGTCAGATTGTTCTTAATTTCAGTGTCTCTGGTTATATTTTGCTTGCTTGTTTGTTTTATTGATTAGGTTCCACTTAAAGGTGAGATCATATGGTATTTGTCTTTCATCCCCTGGCTTATTTCACTTAGCATAATGCTCTCCACTTCTCTCCATGCCATTGCAAAGGGTAGGAGCTCCTTCTTTCTTTCTGCTGAGTAGTATTCCATTGTGTATATGTACCACAGTTTTTTTATCCATTCATTTACTGATAGGCACTTAGGTTGCTTCTAGCACTTGGCTATTGTAAATTGTGCTGCTATGAACATTGGGGTGCATAGGTTCTTTTGGATTGCTGTTTCAGGGTTCTTAGGATATAATCCCAGCAGTGGAATTGCTGGGTCAAAAGGCAGTTCCATTTTTAGTTTTCTGAGGAAATGCCATACTGTTTTCCATAATGGCTGCACCAGTCTGCAATCCCACCAGCAGTGCACTAGGGTTCCCTTTTCTCCATATCCTCTCCAACAGCTGTTGTTTGTTGCTTTGTTTATGATGGCCATTCTGACCAGCATGAAATGATATCTCATTGTGGTTTTAATTTGCAGCTCTCTAATGGCTAGTGATGCTGAGCATCTTTTCATATGTCTCTGGACCCTTTGTATGTCCTCCTTGAAGAAGTCTGTTCGGGTCTTTGCCCATTTTTTAATTGGTTTGTTTGTCTTCCTACAGTGGAGTCATGTGAGTTCTTTATATATTTTGGAGATTAAACACATGTCTGAAGTATCATTGGCAAATATGTTTTCCCATATAGTTGGTTCTCTTTTCATTTTAATGCTGTTTTCTTTAGCCATGGAGAACCTTTTTATTTTGGTGACATCCCATCTGTTTATTCTTTCCTTTATGTCCCTTGCTTTAGGGGACATATCAGTAAAAATGTTGCTACGTGGAATATCTGAGATTTTCCTGAAGGACTTTTATAGTGTCATGACTTATATGTAAGTCTTTTATCACCTTGAATTTATTTTTGTTGTATGGTGTAAGTTAGTGCTCGTTTCATTTTTTTTTTTTTTTGCATGTAGCTGTCCAGTTCTCTTAATACCATTTGTTGAAGAGACTATTTTTACTCCATTTTATGCTGCTCCCCCTTTGTCAAATATTAATTGACTGTAGAGCCTTGGGTTTATTTCTGGGCTCTCTATTGTGTTCCATTGCTCTATGTGTCTGTTTGCCAGCACCAGGCTGTTTTAATTACAGTGGCCTTATAATACAGTTTGGTATCAGGTATTGTGATTCCTCCTACTTTATTCTTCTTTCTCAAAATTGTTGCAGGTATTCAAGGTCATTTATGGTTCTATATAATTTTTTGCAATGTTTGTTCTGTAACTGTGAAATGTGTCATTGGTACTTTATTAGGGATTGCATTTAATGTATAAATTGCTTTGTGTAGTATGGACATTTTGATGATGTTAATTCTTCCAATCCATTGTGCATGCTTCCATTTGTTGGTGTCTTCCTTGATTTCTTTCTTCAGTGTTGTGTAGTTTTCTGAGTACAGGTCTTTTACCTCGTTGGTTAGGTTTATTTTGAGATATTTTACTTTTCTTGTTGCTATATCAAATGGGATTTTTCCCCTGATTTCTGTTTCTGATTTTTCATTATTGGTATACAAAAATGCCTTTGATTTCTGAATATTGACTTTGTATCCTGCTGTTTTGCCAAATTCACGTATTAGGTTGAGTGGGTTTTTTTTGGCACAGCCTATAGGATTTTCCATGTACACTATCATGTGATCTGCAAGCAACAACAGTGTTGTTTCCTCCTTTCCAATTTGGATGTCTTTTATATCTTCTTCTTGTCTGATTGCTGTGGCTAGGACTTCCAATACTATAATATGCAACAATAAGTATTGAGCATCATTTTTAAAAGCAAAAGCTAGCAAAATATAAATACCCCAACAACAGTAAAATGAATGGGTAAATTATGGCATGTCCATGCATGAACCATATTATGTAGTCATTAAAAATTATGTGTCAATTTTTACTGACAATAAAGAATACTCACAATATGTTAAAAATTATATAAATAGTATAAGTGTTATTTTTTCTAAGAAGTCTTAATTTACAGATAAAACATTGGAATAAAATATCTGAACAAAATGTTTTTTTTTTATTTGGATAGTCAGATTATAATAATTTTTATTTTCTTCTTTATCCTCCCTGTATTTTCCAATGGGTTTTTAGTTTCTTTATCAGAAAAAAATAGTAGTTTAAAGATGGGAAAAAGAAGCAACATCTCTGATCATCATTTCAAATCTATCATCAACAGTAACCTGTCCTTCAATTGTCACAGTGCATGGGGCCTTCCACTGTGAATTAGAGTTGGCCTAGGTCCAGATTCATTGTCATTGCTGGACTATGGACTCCTTGATGGTAAGAACCTCACTTTCATCCTTTCTGACCCGATGCTGTCTTGTCCTGTATACACTTGAATTCTGATACATACTTGTTGAGTTGAATTGCAGAGAGCAGGCTAAGCTTGATATTAGTGCAATAACAGAAAGAGAAGTGAAGACACAGAAAAGTTGAGGAGTCATCCTAAAGAAGGTGATCTCCAGGCAGGATGTAAGGTTATTTTGCTTTACCTCTCTGAGATTCACTTTATTCATCTTTGAAGTGGGAATAATAGTAGCACCCCTTTTATTGCATTGGTGTGAAGATTTCATGAGTTAACAGAGGTAAGTTCCTCATAATGGCACTGGGCACACAGGAAGTACTGCAGGAGCCCTCTTCTTCTTTTTTTTTTTTTTCTTTTGAAGATTTTATTTATTTATTTTTAGAGAGAGGGGAAGTGAGGGAGAGAGAGAGAGAGGGCATGTGGCAGAGAAACATTGGTTCCTTCTCACATGCCCCCAGCAGGGGACTTGGCCCACAACCCAGGCACATGCCCTCATGGGGAATTGAACCAGCAACCTTTTGGTTTATAGGACAATGCCCAACCAACTGAGCCATACCAGTCAGGGAAGGAGCATTTGTTCTTACTATTAGATGCTCTCACTCAAATGCTGTCTCCTCCTGAATGCCTATTAGTCCCACAGTGGGTACTGCTTTTTGCATGCTCTGTAACTCTGTACATCAGCCTGTGTTTGAGCACCTCAGCTGCCTCCTCACATTCTGCCTTTTGTCAGCTCATTCTCAAACTTCTTTACCCTCCCAGATCACAAACCCCCTGCAATCAGGGATTTACCAAACTTTATATTCCCTTCAATACATTGCACCTGGCAGGTACTAAATAAAACATATTTCATTACCCTTAACATAATATGCTAACTTCTCCTCCCAGGTGCCCTATTTTTTTAAAAAAAGTCATAGCATAGTTTAAACCCCAGTGTAAACATTCTCTGCTCTTTATGGAGCCAGCTTTCAGAAAAAGGCACCCTCACCTCCACAACTAAGGGCCAACTTTGGTCATTGAATGAGAAATCATTGCCCAGGGCATATAACCAGGAAATGATCAAGATACACCTGAACCAGGTCCTCAACAGGGATCCCTTCACTGTCATCCTCCCAGAAGCTAATCTTAACTGTAGAAAGAAAGGAGCACACCTTGTTCTTCATTCTGTCATCTGAAGGTAGGTTAGCCAAGTGTGTGCACAGCCCCAGGACACTCAGTATGTGTTCTTGTGAATGAATATTTATTTATCATAAAATTGTTCATGGCTCCAGGCTGCTCAGTTACCCTTGCTTCACTTCCCTGGCAGGTTTGTAGAGAATAAAAGCCAATTTTTGAAATATTTATAGTTCTGGTGTTCTATTTGAGGTTGCTTTCAGAGTAGCAATGGGGAAAAGACCATGTTGCATTTCTGAGCTCGAACCAGGAGCTGGATCCAACTTAATACAGATGTTCCTGGAGCACAATGCCAGCACCAGATTTATATTGTCTGTCCAAGTCAGTTGACATGCTGTATCAGGAAGCCACATTCCTTTGCTAGGCCTGAATGTTGTCCTCCAGCCAATAGAAAACTCAAGCAAGGTGATCCCTAGCATTTTTTTAGTATAAATGCAAATTGACAATAACCATTTGTTCTGTTGATTTAGGAGCCTCTGGAGAAAGCTTTCTGTTTAATCTGCAAAGTTTCCACATTTGATCATGGGGTTCTTGCCATTTCATAATGGCATTGGAGCATGTGTCTTGCTGCTGTATGACTCACAGGTTGCATTGCCTGCCCCCAGATATCACAAAAAATAGTGCTATTCAAAAGAGGAGGGATGATATCAGCAGGGCTCAGAAGTGATATTTTTAAAATTAAAAACCATACCTATGTGTCCTCCAAAATATTCCAAGCCCCTTCAGGAGGTGATACAATGCTGTTTAGCTGGTGAGGTGGAGGAAACAAAAACCATATTGTGTATAATATCCACGAAGACAAATTACAATATTTACCTCTGCATGTTAACTTGATGTGCATAATTATCTATGCTTAGAAGAGAAAATGGAAGAAAAGGTTTGATGAACACCCACCAGGGTGTTATGAATGATGTTGTTCCAACATAAACAAAACTTAATGGGAGCACTTTTGGGGAGGGAAAGAAGTGACGTAATTAAACATCCTTAGGCAAGGAATGAGATGGCAGGAGAATCACCTGGACCATAAGATTCCTCTTGTCTATCCCCTCATTGTTGGGACATCCTTGAGCAGTCATATCATTTCTCCCCTAAACCACCATTGGTGCCCCAAGTGTTTGTATATCAAAGATCAGGATAAAACAGTGCAGATGCACTGAGATGAGCTCAGGTTGCATCAAAAGTGCTAGGGCAAAGGATTAAGGCTTATTCTCTGGGAGGCTCCACTGTGACCTTTATGAGCAGCTCAAGTTCAGATGGGCTGCCTGAGCCCATCACAGCATAGGATGTGCTTCACTCACATCCCCTCACGTCCTGACAGGCTTTCACTCCCAGCAGCCAAATCTGTACCCCTCCCATGGAAGACTGCCTTTCCCCCACATGGAGGACACATGAAAACCCAGAAGTGCCTGGAATTTAACTCCTCAAACAGCAGTTCTTGACCATGTACTGATGGGTGTGGAGGCTGATAGTCTAGCTGTCATGACTTGCCCTCCTCACACCCAGAGTTCAGACAGTTCTGATGTCTCCCCTGAGCTCCCCTGTATGAATGACTCAAAGTCCCTCCATGGGACTTGGCTGGATGCTGCACACTGGTTCCACCTTTTCATTTTCTTAGCAGGTTTTCCACAAACACTTCCTAGTAATCACTTTTACATGAACCCATGGACCATTGATGATGGGTTGAGAAGCATTCCTATGTGCAGAAATAAAAGACTTGAGTGCCCTGGCCTTGCTGACTGGATCAAAGAAGAAGATCTTTCCCAAGGCAGCCAGCCAACAGAATGACCAATTGAAAATGTCTGCTTAACATTATTGGTCCTAGATGTTAGCTGGTTATACCTATCATATCCCCTCTTGCTCTCTTCAAATAGGAGACACCCAATTAGTTGGTAATCCCAGGAAATTCAGAAACATCAATGGAGAGCAGTTCTCTCACCAAAATGGTGAAGCATTGGACTCGTGAGCCACTGATCAACGGGGACAATCTTATATTGTTTAAGCTTTTTTTACCCTGAATGGTCTCATTGCTACATGTGCTTCCAGACTGCTGAGCCCTGGCTGTGGGGAGGCTGAAGCTATTTTGTCCTATTCTTCTTCCTTACTATGCGTACCCTCCCCCTGACCAACATAACCACATTCCTTGCAGCCTGAAAAAATTTTACAAGTTCAAAGACAAATATGAAAAAAATCCCTACATATTTCTAGGACCCACAAATAGCACTATGGTCCCCATTAACATTTTTATAACTTATATACTTAAGTGTATATGTTTTACAAAGTTAGGATTATATATCATGCATCATGAGTCTTTTCTCATTCCCTAAAATATTCTTCAGGAATGTGACTGACATACTACACAATATTTCATAACAGGATGAACCATAATTTACTAAACCAATTTTCTATTAGACACATTGCTGTGATGATCATCTTTGTATATAAATCTTAATGTTCACCTCTGAATGGTAGACTTTCTAACTTAGGAGATATGAATTTCCTACAAGCCTTCACATGGCTGTGTCCATGCTTCCGACATTGGCTCAAACACTGGGGTCCTCTGGGGATCTTCAGAAATTACTGACAATACGCTGAACCTCAGAGATTTGGATTCGAGTGCCCTGAGGGGTGGTCAGGATTGGGAATTTTAAGATTTTTAAGGAGGTTCTCCAGTTATACTATTAGAAGTGGTACTCATTGGCTATATTGTTTTGAAGGCTGCTTTTAGCTTTAGGTGAGGAGAGACTTTATATTATAATAGAAGGAAACCTCATAAGTGTTAGGAGGAGAGGCACTAAAAATTAGGAACATCTCCTGTGTTTTATACTCAGAGTTCTTGGACAAGGCTGACAGTTGACTTGATGATACCAAATGCTAGGGAGCATCCAGTTGTTATTTTTCTCCACCAGACATGGTATTCCCTTGTGCAATTCCACCTGTGCATTCTCCCAGCCTCCCTAGGTGTGAGGGGGTACAATAGTCTGTCCCACTGCAGAGCCAATGGCAACTCAACTGAGGATTATCTTGCCTTCCAGAGACCCTAGAAGAGACAGTAATAAGTCCTTTAGGCCTTGCCTCTTGGCACTCGTTATGGCTCCCTTTACTGATTCCTAGTCTCTCCAGTTGCCCAGAAAGAAGGGAATGATTTGTGATGGGCTGGATGTCCTCTGTACACTCGCCCCAGGCTCTGAACTTTCCCATGGATTTGAAACCTTGTGGCCAACTCTGTGGCTCAGGCAAGTTTGGAAGCATTTTTGGACACCTCACAATGAAACCTCATGCCTGGCGCTTCAGTAGATGCCTGGAGAAGCTGGCACTGGTTGGGCATCTCCATGCAGCTAGCATGAGCTCCCTCACAGAATAATGATCTCAGGGTAGTCAGAATTTTACCATCTTGGCTGGCATCCCCAAGAGCATGTGCTCCAAGAAACCCAGATGGAAGTTGCAAGGCTTTTTATGACTGAGCTGTATAATTCACACAGTGCCACTTCCACCACTCTATTAGTCAAAAAGTGAGCCACAGGGCCAGCCCAGATTTAAGGGATAGAGACTACACAAGGGTGTGAATAACATAACATTGGGTGCTTTGGGAGTTGTCCTTGGAGATGGCTTACCACAACTTCACAGGACTGGGTATAGTTATTAGGGGTGTCCAGAGAAGGGAGAGTTACCCATGGGTAACATCATTCATATCATTCTCCTTTTCTCTCTCTTTTCCTACTCACCTGAATTTTGGCTTTTCAGCAAATTCTATTACACAAACATTAACTCAGAGACCAGCAGCAGGGGTGAGATTTAGCCAGAAAGCAAGACTGATTTCATTCAAAAGCCAAGTAGGTGGCCTCTGAGCTTGACATCCAGTGCTTTTCAGTATCATTTCCTCCTCAAATGTGACCCACTAACTCCTGGATGCTTTATGACAGGAGTTAAGGCCAAGGTTTATGAGACTGGAATATAACCAGGAGCTCAGAAATACCTGGATTCTTTTACCAGACTCCCCTGTGAGACCACAAGGCTTCTGAAAAAACTGTATCCACAGAAGGTAGCCATGGTGGAATCCAAAGACCACTTTATTAGTGCCTGTCAAGTATCTGGTGACCCCTGAACATAGAAGTGAATGGTCAAAGTTGTTTTGAAGGAAATAGCTTAAATTTGAGTTTCTAGGGGAACCTACCATGTCCCCCTTACCATTCACCCACCAAATCCACTTCTTGAATCTTAAGATTTTCTATTCTGTTCTGGCTAGCCACAGAAAGGAAGGAATTGCTAGAAAAAGAGAGGAGTTCCCAATAGCCCAGTTCTCAGAATAGTCTCCACCTTGGCTTCTCACATGGCTATAGGCAGTGAACAAATGAGTGATGGTTAGACCCAAAGTGTCAGCATCCAGAAGACCTAGCAATGGTAGCAGGTATCCCTGGAAGAAGAAATCTAGTTGCTCAAGTTTCTGGTAGTATGTAAATGACTAATATTCAACCCTAGCTTGAGAATGGGTTTTTAAAATCTTATTGCCTCAGGTCATGACCATCAAGACAGTGTCATTGGATAACTATAACTTTTTGCTCTACCCTTATTTAATACTTTATCTCATGTCTTGAAAGGTCTATTCTAGGAACAGAGGATATAAAATTCCACCAAAACCTACAGAGTAATATCAGTTCTTTCTCAGGAAGGCAAAGGGCAAAAGTTGGGGACACACTGCCCTAAGGGCAAACCAAGGCCTCAGTTCCCCTCAGTCCCTGAGTAACTTTAGATCTATTTTGGACAAGGGACTGTAGTTTTTATGCTTGCCTGCTTCTCAGTTTTATAGTTCCCAGATAGTTGGCATGGCTTGCTTGGGGCCTACTCATTGTGCTTGATCTCTTGTGACACCTGGAGTAGTTTTGTACTGGCTCGAGAAAATCAGTTTTAACTATTGAGAAATTTGTGAGCCAGTTGTTAAATACAACCATTATTACAAATTAAATTATATGAAACTAGAATTAAGTATATTATATTAAAAACAAAGGCAATAAATATAAGTCATAACTTCCTTATTTTACTACATTTTCCTATTATCTTAAGGTTATTTATATCTAATGCATCTGCATACTATATGTATATGAAATACTATGTAATGGTGTGCTATTTCACACCTCTTCCTAAGTGTGACATAATTTTTGCAGCTTGAAATTGTCCATAGTGTATTTATACCATGGAAAAACAAAAGGCTAAAAAATGGGCGTTGTTTTTTTCCCTGCTCAGAGAACTGGTTGTTAAATATTTATCAGCACACCACTGATTCTAGGTAACTCTGAGTTGGGCCATTAGTTGGTCCATTTACTGTACATTGAGTAAGTGCCCATAACTGTGGTGAGAGTGAAGCAAGGTCTTCATAAGAGCAGTTAGAGCTACAGGGCTGTCCAAGCTTGGCATTAGACCAGAAACCAAGTAGTCAGGAGGTACACAAAGGTGCAAAGTTAAGGAATAAAAGTGAATTAAAAACAAGTCGGAAGGACAGTGATCAAAAGTTTATCAACTAGCAGGCCTACCAATGAAGACACTATGGCAGATACTGCTGGCCCCCTCCTACATCTGTTTAACACTCACTGTCCTATAGGTGCTTAGCAGCTCCTGCTCAAGGTGTGCTCAGGGTACACTGTGGGGTAACCCGGCCCATGGTACTAAACTGTGCCTAAGACAGCACCTCGAGCTAAAGCAGGAAATGCCTTATGTACTCCCGCTGAGGCTCGGGTCCATCCTGGCACCACAGCTGGTTAGGAAATATAGGGCAGAGCTGCTGACACACACTGGGATGATGGCTGGGAAAGAAAATTTGATCACATCCAACCACAGAGGGCACCTGGAAGCACATTTCTTTGTCCCTGTCCATTCTCCAATAAAAGTCTCACTCCAACATTGGAGTTGCTCCCCAGACCATGCCTGTGGGGCATTTCTGGTAGTAACTAGGCACAGGCTCCATCCTGAAATCAGGTCACTGAGGTGAAGGCACCACTTTGACACCTTATTGCCTAACTTGAGACTACTTCCCCCACTTGTAAGCCCTACATTATTATTTTTAGGGGTTTCAGTAGTTCATGGTGTTGCTTACTAATGAGGGGCTATAAAGCACTTAAAATATATCTGATCATTCTATATATCTCCTACAGAGGTATCGCATTTCTATAAGTTAAGGGTCTACTAATTACCACAAGAATTCAACATTAAACATAGAGGATAAACAAATACAGGCCCAGAGATGCTAAGCCTTCATCTTCATAGCTTATTTTTATGTATAATAAATAAATACATTAAATTATATATTTAAATTTAATTGGAAGCACAAATGAAAAATAGTGGTGTCTCAGAGGACTGTAGCTGTAAGCAGGGTCAGTTTCTCTCTAGAGGTTCTGCCTAGCCCAGTTCCACTTCATCAGAATCCAACTTGACTTACTGGAGCAATGAATGGCTTGAGAGGAATGTTTGGGCATAATGAATCAGCAAAATGTCCTAGTAGATGTTCTCATATTTTATGATTCTCCTTTTCATAATTTTCAGTTTGTATGTTGTTGTCTTTTTGTGTTGCAAAATAGCATGTGCTATTTTTGGATGTAATTGGGACATATGAATTTAATGTTATAACATTAACAGTAATAACAGTAATTCCATGTAAGTAACCAGAGCCACCCTGAAGCAAAACTGTAATTGACAAGTTGTCTAAATTCCTATAATTCAGAGGTCAACACCCCACACAAGAAACCATTCTAGGTCTTTCAATGAAAGAACATTTAAGAAGGGGAATTAGTGATACAGGAGACAACAGACCCAACAGAGGTGTGTGAGGCAGCCTGGAGGTTAAGGACATCAGGAAGATGGCACCATCTCTGGGCTGAAGGAAAGAGGAGGAGAGACTCAGAGCCCAGAAGCTGGGGTTTACCATGGGAGGTGGGAGATGGAGCTGTGGAAGCTATATAGGTACTATTAGAGGGAAGAGAGAGAGAGAGAGAGAGAGAGAGAGAGAGAGAGAGAGAGAGAGAGAGAGAGAGAGAGAGAGAGACCCTACCCTGTCTTCTCTTCTCTCTTATGTTCCACAAGGCTTCCATTAGTAAAAATCTGCCCAACAAACAGTTCCCAATGCAGGGTGGATGAGGGCAAGGGTAGACACTGGATATTAGAGAAACTCAGCAGTTAACCAGCACAAGCTCCCTTTCTTCACATACATAGACAAACCAAAATGCCTGTCATTTTTTTTTCACTCCCCATTGCTCCCCAGTCTCTTTTTCTTCTGCAACATCTTCCTTTATTTCAGTTCATGTTGCCCTATTAAGGCATGTATTCTTTTTCACTTCTCTTGTCAATTGGTAAGTCTACCCTGATGATCACACACATCCAAGTGGTAGATGAACTCTGTGATCTGTTGGTGAGGGTCCTTGATGGCAAAGAAATCAGAAACCCATTCTAGCAGGTTGAAGCAGAAAAGGAATTTGTTAGAGGAAATGGGCAGTTCCCATAATCTACACACAGACCTGATATCCCGGCTCAGGGTATCACTCTGAGGACACACAAGTGACAGCACAGTACTTCACCCATGGAGTACCCCTCCACAGTGGGTCTTGCCAGTGCCAGTTCCTGGACTTCACTACAAGACCTCTGCTGCTGATTCTTCTGGAAATGGAGCATACCTGCCTTCCCTCTCCCAAGCAGGAGTTCCAAGCAGAGATCCTCTGCATCACTGGGAGTAAGTCTGATCTGTGGAGCCCAATATGATGACTTAGATGCAAAGGAGACCAGAAAAATAGGGTTCAGAGTTTTTCCTGAGGAGGCAGGACTCAAAAAAATCCCCTAATGCATTGAGAGTGGTCAGTGGTGCTAAAATGGACAAAATCTCCACATTACACTATCTCATCAACCGGTTAAAAAAATAAACAGCTGTTTAATGTGGAACCTGAGGCCTGCAGGTAGTGAGTGAGTGAGGTATAAAGAGATAGTTTGAGTCAGGAGAAGAGCTTCGGTGGCCTTTCAATTTTGCTGCATGGAAGAATCCTTCTCTACCAGCCCTTGGGTGCTACCAATATAAGACATCAGGCATTTCAACAAATCTCAAGTATCTATTTGCCTTTGTTACCAATGTAACTGCCATCTGTGCTGATCTATAAGTAGACAGAAAGGAAGCCTCTTGGAACTTTTCATGATAGGCTTTGGGCAATGGTCTTTCTTTCTTTTATTCCTTCCTTCCTTCTTTCTTTCAGCTTTTAACTTCCTGTTTTTAAAATTATTTTAGAAGGTTCTACATTGGCCTGATTCTTTACAGTTTGCAAAGCCATTATTCTTTCATCATCTAATTTAACCTGGGGTAAACAGGGCAGGTGTGGCCTCCATTTTGCAGAGAAGGAAACGACTGAGGCTCTGAGGGTGGCACAGGTGGCTGCCATAGAAACAGAACTGAAACCTGGCCTCTAACTTCTCCTTAGTGGCCTTTCTACTCTCTTCAAGTTCTCTCTTTGTGCTCTCATCTCTGTGAGGTGGTGAGTTTGCAGAGGTGGTCCATGGGGAGTGTCTGACCAGCCAGTATTCTCTGCCTTCTCTCTGATGGCTATGTTCAGAGTCCCTTCAGGCTGGCTGAAGTAAGGTGTTTCTACCTGCACTGCCATCTGTTCTTTGAGCTCAACTGAGGGCAGGAACAATTTCCTATCTTTCTGTCCTGGCACTGTTCTTAGCTCAGGGTAACTATTGTTAAACATTGATTGAGTGACTAATGAGCAAGTGTTCCTAGGATGTCATTAATGGTAGCTTCCCTTAAAGCTGGTGTTCTAAGGATAGTGTGTTCTGGCTTTGGAGTGATTTAAAATCTAATTAAAAGAAATTTCATATTATTTGTAGCCTGAGACTTCAGAACCCACTGTTTTCTTCTAACTGAAAGTCCTCCTCTCCCTAGGAGAATCAGACACTGACAGATCTCAGAGATGTGCAGAGTGGCAGCACATGGTAGGCATTATCCTTCAAGACCCCATGGTTGCCCACCACTGCCGGGACCAGGGCAGCTGCTGGAGGAGGTAGTAGGGGTCCAGGGAGAATATCTGGAACTGTGGAGCTTTGCAGGAAGGGTGGCATCAAGTCAAGTTATAAGTCCCTTCCAAAAAAGTACATTTCTACTTTTCCACTGGGATGGGCCTTTACCATGGGCAGGTGAGTTGCGGAACATTCAACTTGAATTGCCTCATTCAGTGAGATAGGAAGGTATTGTTACTTTATTGCTTTTATGGATGAAGAGACTGAGTCTTAGAGTTAAAGTCAGGGAGTTAGGAAGTGGTGCAGTTTGTACTTTAACTCAGCTTTCTCTCATCCAGGGTCTTTGCTCCTGAAACTATTATTGAACCCAGCCAGTGGAGGGCAGGGGAAGGTCCTACCACTTACTGCCTCTGAGGCAAAACTCTAAAGACAGAGTTCAGTGGAAAGGAAATGAATCTTTTATTTAACAATCATATAATTTGAAGTAACATCAAGTTTCTGCCTCAAAACCCATTTCCTCTAAGACACTCAAAGAAAATCACCCTGCCAACTACTGCCAGCTCAATTCAAGGTTGCACCAGGAATCTCTTCTTTCATTCAAAAGTATCATATATGTGTCTAGCCACCTGACTTGTGATGCGCTGTCCTCTTGCCCCAGTCACTCACTGCCCCTGGTGTGTCTGTGTCCCTGGCCAGGCAGGACCCATGTAACACACCACCAGTTGCCACCACAGCTTCCTGTGAGGGGGAGGGAAGCCTTCCCCCACATGTTGGTCCCTAGACCCTGCCAGGGCTGGAGTGGGTGGAGTGGCAGGAAACTGTTGCTGATAGGCCCCCATGCTGGAGGTGTGCAGCAGCTACAGCTGACAAACCCACACTGGAAGTGGGTGGCTGGCAGCTGCTGACAGGCCTGTGCTGGAAGCAGATGGGTGGCAGCCACTGACCAGCCTGTATGGAGGAGGAGTGAGGGGCCTGCTGCTGACAGGCCCCCAGGCCCATGGCCCAAGCCTCCTCTCTTTCCCTCTTACCATTCCCAAGACTTAGGATCCAGGAACTCCAGCTCCTGGTGACTGGGAAGAAAGGGAGATAAAAAAGGAGCAGTGTTTCTGGACATTCCTTTTTAAATGCTTCCCCCAGAATTCTTTGCATGACCAGTGTGCCAGGACAACACACACATGTGTAGCTCAACCCCTCCCCCATTTCCAGGGGTATCCCCCATTACAATTCCCCCCTTTTAACACTCTGTCTATTTGCCTTTGTAAGATTAAAAGGGCAAATATACAAAGGTCTCATTCTTCTGTAACTACTTCCTGCTGGCCAAGAACATAGGCCCACCTATCCCTGGGGCCAGAGGTCCCTAACGAAAGGGGGTCTGGAATGGATGGGAATCTTCACACAAAAGAGAAGGACTTTGCAAGGTCCAAGTCAGATGGTTGTCTCTGGAAAGCAGTGTGTACAATGTCCAAAGGATTGCACTGACGGACATCCTGGCAACTTTGTTGCATTCTGGTGGTGACAAATTTGGCAAGAGGGTATAAGGCACAATGAAAACCACAACTAAATAACCAAGGTAGGGATGGTCACAATTCCTCCACCCTTTAACACTTCTGGACCTTTTCTGTTCAAACCATTAAGGCAGAAAAGAAAAACCATTTCAAAACAAAACCTATAGGCCACCCCATACATAACCAACTCAACCATCTAGTCCAGCCAAATTGTTGAGTATTAGGAGGCAACCATGCAGGTGGGCCTCTCAAGTGGGGCATACACTGTCTCTGGGTCCACAAGACTGTCTTTTGAGAAGACATTCAGCTGCAAAGCCTTTGCTAGAATGATATCAGGCAGTGACAAATCCTTCATGTAAACTATCTCAACTTCTAAGTAAAAACAAACTTTGTCCTCTGATGACAGTTAGCTTCACAAAAGTTCAATATTCACAGTTGAGTACTGTGATTTTCCTTAAAACCCAATTACCCTCCCTAAGATTACCCTCATTATCATCCAGATTCTAGAGGGATCAGGTAGGGAGAAAATATAAGGCTAAAAGGAAAATCCTTGTCCTACCAAAATTTTATCTCTATGCATTATATCTTTTGTTACTTTACTTTCCAACATGATGTGAAGTTTTAATCCTTAGAGACCTTGATTTCTTTTTGAAACAGAAACAAAACAGAAGTCCAAAGCAAGGACATAGTTTCAGGAAAAAAATTGGGGAAGGACTGGAACTAGCCTTAGAATCTTCTCTAACACCAACTGGTCCCACTAACCAATCACACAGATGACCTCTTCAAGGTCCAAATGGCATGAAGCCTTAATGGCAGAGACATTCTCTTTCCCACAAGTGCATCCACTGGTCTCTTGGCAGAGATATGACCTCTCACCCCAGCTGGTGTGCCCACCAGCATCAAACGGCCTTTCCTAGATCCAAATGGCATGAAGTCCAAATGGCAGAGACATTATCTCATGCCAACTGGTATTGAAAATGACCTTTACAAGGCCCAAATGGCATGAAGCCCAAACAGCAGAGATATTCTCTTTCCTCAGCTTGTACCGCAAATGACTCTGACCAGGTCCAAATGGCACGGAGCCCAAATAGTAGAGACAGAAGGCTCTTGGTGTAAACAAAACAGCTAAGTTCCCCCCTTGTCCCCATAAGGTCAGAAAGTAAGCAATGAATAACTGAACCAACTGAAGTTTCTTTCATTTCAAGTTAAAATTCTCACAACTTTCTATACCCATTCAGAAATAAATATAACTAACTTTCAATCCTTGTTCTTTTTAACTATGGGAAGGACCACACTCTAACTCAGTATCAAGCAGCCAAAAGTCCCTAGATTTGCAAACACATAAATAAAGTAAATGAAGATAGTCACTTTGCACTGGGGTCCATTGTCTTCTTGTGAAAAAGAAATTTCAAATCTCCTTCCAGAGTCCTTTATGTAATTTTCATTTTCAGCATCAAACTCTGTCATTTTCAGCATCAACCATAGCAGCAGGGTTCAAATTCACCTCAGGTGGTGCCTGTTTTATCTGTGTGTGTTGGATCCAAGGACTAATTCCTGTGAGCTTTAGAGAAGAGTGTGTTGCCAGTAGGATATCATAGGGACTACTCCATTGTTTGGCTAGTTGCTGTTCAGGGCTTTGAGTCTTCCAGAGCTTAGTAAGACTCAGTCCTTCAGCTGGAACAGGTGTAAGGGCTTACCAGATAGATAGGCAGACCTACAATGAGAAAGCATGTGCAATATGGTTAGTGTTTGCCCTAAATATTGCATATGATTTAATTTTTGTCTCATGCTCCATATCTAAAGGGGACATTCCTAAGACAGAGATTTGGAAGGGTCTCCCATAAACTATTTCAAAAGGGCTTAATTTAAGCCCACTTCTAGGTGCTACTCTAATCTGTAGCAAAGCAATGAATGCCTGGTCCCATTTCAAATGCATTTCCTGGTATATTTTTTCCAGGGTCTTCTTTATTGCATGATTCATTTTCTATTGAGGCCTCAAAGATGCATGTAATTTCCATTGTATTTACAATGCCTGCCCAACCCTCTGGGAGATCTCCAAAGTGAATGATGGTCCATTGTTATTCTGAATGAGGTGAGGAAGTCCAAATCTAGAAATTATTTCTTTAAGTAGAACTTTTGCTACCTCAGTTGCCTTCTCAGTTCTAATGAGTTATGCTTCTACCTATCCAGAAAAAGTGTCCACAAAAACTAATAAAAATTTGAAATTCCCTTTGGTTATAGACTTTGTGTAAAATCCACTTGTCAGTCCTCAAATGGACATAACCCTTTATATTATACTCCCTTTTTTTTTTCTGGAGCATGTTCTGTCTTAGGGTTTTTTTGGCACATATCTGACAGTCTTAAGTAATCCTCTGAATGGTCCTTTGCAAATGATGGCCCTTCAAATGTGGCTTAATGGGGTCTATCAAAGCATCTCCTCCATAATGTGTTCCTTCATGTAGGTGTTCGAGGATGGGATACACAAGAGCCTTGGGGACTAAGATCATATCATGGGTGTTGATCTTCCATATAGAGTTAGGATCAGTATTAGTGAATACCCATTCATGGGCCCATTCCTCATAACAGAGTATAGGAGTTAGACACCATAAGACAAATGTCTTGCATAATATCATTTATGGCTCTAAGATCCTGTACAAATCAATATTCATCAGAGTGAGGCTTTTTGACTTGCAAGGTGAGACTGTTGTAGAGTGACTGACATGACCAAATTAGTCCCAATTTTAAGAAATTCTGTATTGGTTGAATCCCCTCTAAAGCCTCCTTTTTGAGAGGGTACTGTTTCTTTTGTGTGATCCATGCCCCTTCTCTTAGGTTGACTTTTATGGGTTGGACCTTAACCACTTTATCTGGGGTTCCATCAGCCCAAACAATTTGATGAACCTGTTCATAGATCTCAGGTGAGAAGATTCACCTTCAGGACCTTCCAGGCAAGTCAGGAGTACCTGGAGCTGGAGAGCATGTTCCAGTGGGATCTCTATACATAATTTCTGCTTTCCAGGATAAAAAGTTATTTGTGAATGCAATTTGCAAAGTAAGCCTTGGTCCAGTAATGGAATGGGACAATTAGGCATACAGAGGAAACTATGTACAATCCTCTGATCCTCAAACTGGCATCTTAGGGGTTGAAGGAACACCTGTTTTTGTAATTGTCTAGTCACTCCAGTAACTGTTACTGCATCTAAACTTTTTTGGTTTTTTTTTTGTGTTACTTTTGACTTCAGCACCAAGTAATTATCTTCTGTATCTAGATGGAAATCAATTAGCTTGTTCTCCACCATCAACTGTACCTGGGACTCCTATGGGGAAATAGTAATCTGTCAGGAGATGCCACTTGGCCTCCTCATTCATCATCATATCCCCCTGAAATGTTGAAAAGGCATATCCCCCTGCCTTTTCAACATTTGTTGGTGAAGATTTTCATCTCTACTTTCTTTTTTGAGTATCAGGCGTTCCTTTCTCCATGGCCCTCCTCCTTACAATAGGCACATTGATTGGTGCCTAGTAGACCTCTCTTTTTCCCTTTAGTGTCCTGTCTCTTCTGTTCTTAGCACCCTGTCTCTAAGAATAATGAAGCCTGCTCTATTTTCCTTGCTTTTGAGGCATTGTACACTTTAATGGCTATGTCTACCAGCTGAGTGGGATTTATTTCCAATGCCCATCTAACTTCTGAAGATTCCTTCTAATACCCAGAGTGCTTTGTCCAATAAAGGTCACGTTCACCATCTTCACATTTTCTGGTGCCTGTGTGGTCAGCACCTTGTGCTTTCAATAGGTCTGGTAGATCCTTTCTAAAAATTCAGGAGGGTCTTCATTTGGTTTTTGTTGAAGGGCCTGTATCAAATTCAGGGTCTTTTGTTTAGGCACCTCTTTCTTAAGCCCTTCCAGTATGCATCTTCAGTTGTGTCCCAGGAAGGCTATGTCTCCACCATTTGTGTCCCAGTCAGGCTCTGCCAAGGGAATTGTCCCAGCTGGGTTGGGGGTCTCATTAGCATTTTCTTGATGGATATGTTGGGCCTCTTTATTTGCCTTATTTGTAACCAGCCATCTCTCACCTGTGGTTAACAAGAAGTTAAGGACAACCTGTGCATCTGCCGGTTTGGATGATGAGTGGCAAAAATGGAGGCAATAAGACCTGCCATCCTCTGAGGACCCTCCCTATATGAGGGATTCGAATTCTTCCAGTTCAGTAAGTCTGAAGTGGAGAATGGAGTATGGACCCAATAGAAGCCAGTAGGCTTGACTTCCTGAGTTATTCTGATCACAGGGTATTGCCCCCAAAGGAAACTGCCCTTTCCTTTGGATAGGGAATCTCCCTGGTCTAATATTTGCCCTGAAGGATCTTCAAGAGGGAGAACCATCTTTTATCATACGAGGTGGGACTGTTGGTTCTCTGGGCCCTGGATTGTAATGGGGGATACCCCCAGAAATGGGTGAGGGGTTGAGCTGCACGTGTGGGCATTGCCCTGTCAACCAGGGCAATACACATTGGCCAAACAAGGGATTCTGGGGGAAGCATTTATAAAGGAGCATGCATAAGTGCTGGTCCTTTTTGATCTCTCCTTCCTGACCACCAGGGACTGGAGTTCCTGGGCCTCAGGCCATGGGGATGCTAAAAGAGGAGGGGAGGAGGTTTGGGCCATGGACTCTGGGGGCCTGTTAGCAGCAGTCTTCCATTGCTGCCGCTCTGCCCTACTTCTTCCTAGGCAGGGCCTTGGAACCAACATGTGGGTTAGCTTCCCTTCCCATCACAGGAAGCTGCAGCAGCAACTGGAGCTATGTTATGCGGATCCTTCCTGGCCAGACATACAGATACACCACAGGCAGCAGCCAGAGGAAGAGGACAGCACACCATGAATAGGACACCAAGACCCACAGACTCTGAAAGATGCTTGAAGCCAGACAGCAACTGGAAACCAGCCAGGTAACCTATGTTTATGATACTTTGGGATAGGAGAAGAGGTTTCTGGTTCAACCTTGAACTGAGCTGGCAGTGGGTGACAGGGTGATTTTCTTTGAGTGTCTTAGAGGAAATGTGCTTTGAGGCAGAAACTTGACATTATTTCAAATTATATAATTGTTAAATAAAAGATTCATTTCCTTTTCACCAAACTCTGTCTTTGAAGTTTTTCTGGGTAGTGGTAGGGTGCCCCCAGACTAGGTGCAGTAACAGAAAATGGCAACCCAAATGAGACCCTAGCTGTTCATGGCAGGTTGACCTCTCAAAGAGTCAGACTGTGGGGTTTTCAAGTAGCTGGGAAAATCTCTGCACACCCACTGGAAGCATTGGCCACTTAAACATGTCTGGTAGGTAGAAAGGAAATGAATCTGGGAAGGGAACAGACTTTGAGAAGGATGAAGGATTACCTGAGTTTTAGGGCTGCATACCAGGATTCAGGTGAGTACTCGCTAAGCTTTGGGTATGTGATTGCTTGGGGCCACTATTTGTGACATTGATTGGAAGAAAACTTGCTTGTGAGCATTTGTTGGAATAATGGAATTGGTGGATAGAGTCATAGATACCAGTTTTGTCTCTATGTTCCCAGGTTGCCTGGGTTTTTGTGGTCATAGCATTGGGTCTACTGTGTATCTAGGCCAGCAGGGGCTGTTCTATGTCAGTTCCTGGAGGGAGCCCAGATGGGTAGAATTTTAGCAGATTAGAGTATGTATAGCCATTATCCAATGTCCAAAGAGGTATTGTTTTATTACTGTAGTACTGAGTGGCCTACATATGTTTTGAATTGTGGAGAAAGGTGGTCTATTGATGGTTCTCTACCATTATGCAGTTGGAATAGCATTGCCAACAGTTGCACAAATGGGATGAAATCCATTATGTCAAGGCATTTATGATGTTGTATAATAGGATTTCACCAGAGACAAAGGTCCACCTGAGAGTGCAGGGAAGAGAAGGGATGCTGAAACCTCTTCCTGATAGTAAAACACAGGAAGAAAAGGAGAATGAGGAAATAAGCTCTGAACCCAGGGGACATAGGGTTAGTACCAGTAAGAACCCCTGGCCACTGGCTGGGTTCAGTACTGAAACCCTTTCTCTAGGTTGTCTGGCTCTTTGCTAGGCACTTCTCTATATATTATATAACTGAGTCCTCACCTATAACCATTGGTCATGGTTCTTATTTTTTTCTACTTGACAGAAAAAAATGAGATTCCAACAGGTTGTGTTTTGAAGATGACCCCCAGATATCTCCGATGGCAACAAGTTAGCTTGTGTCATCTGTGCTCTAGACATGAGGGAACCAAGACTCAGAGATGAGGTGCCACTTGCCAAATTACAACCCAGGCCTCAAAGGGTCATAGGCTGTTGGAAGGATGAAAACTGCATACAGCAAATCCTACAAGGTGATTGATGGCAGAAGACAAGTAGACAAGGGAGCAGGTACAAGAGAAGCATCTATGCTCATTCTATATGGGTCTCCTTGCTTATCTGGGTCCATGTGCTGTGTAAAAGGTCTCAACTTGTCCTAAACTGTGAAGACCCTTCACACTGCCTGGGCTCCTTTGTATTGCACTAAGCCAGAGGTTTTTAGCTGGGGATGATTTTGCACCCCCAGCTCCATAGTTGACATTTGGAAATATCTGGAGATACTTTTGTTTGTCACACTGGGGGGATGTTACTGGCATCTAGTGGGTTAAAGGTCAGGGATGCTGGTAAACCTCCCACAGTGCATGTAAAGCCCCCACAGCAAGGAATTATCCATCCCCACATGCCAGTAGTTTTGCTGCTTAGAAATCCTGAGCTAAGCAAATCAGAGGACACAAGGGCAGCATATGTGCCCTCAGACTGTGTGGAGGGAAGGAAGGCCCAGCAATGAGCATGAAGGAAAGCAGTGAGACAAAACTAGCAGATCAGAGACATGTTCTTCACTAGGGGAATTTTGGGGGGAGTGCAAAATTCATAGCTGAGTTACCACTCCCTATTCTATCCTTTCACAATAATAGGCACTTAAGCTTTTAATGTGTGTCCAGTCTCTTCAACAGAAATATATACAACACAAGAACTGGGTATATTACAAACTCCTCTGAGTAAAAATTTCTCTGAACGTGGTGCTTCACTGTTGATCTGGAATAGGGAGCTGGTCAGGACCACTCCACTGACAGCTCCGGTGAGGAGGAGGCATCATTGGCATTACACTGTGGTTACACAGGAACCCAGGGGATGTCACCCTAGTTTGGAAGAGTTCTTACCTAAGGTCACCATATGCAAACTTGGCCCCTAAACCTGAGCCTTGAAGAACTTGACATATAATTCTAATTCAAATTTGAATCACAAATCCAGATTTTTAAACCGCAGATTTGAAACCACAAATTAGAAATTGCGAGAGCAAAAAGTGACAAAGCAATTTGAAGGATGTCATTCTTGTGGCACTAACCTCTCTCTTCCCAACATTGTAAGTATCTGTGCAGGCACCTTATCTTTCCTGTTAGACTATATACTCCTCAAGGACAGGCATTTACTATGCTCTCTTGCAAACCACTCAGGGAGTCAGCTGAGGGCTTTGCACACAGTAAGATCAACAATGTGCCTTCCTTCTAATGTTGTATGTTGGGGACTTTGTGTTCATGTAGAGGGCTTTTTGCAGCTTCCCTCATCATATCGCTGTAAGTTGTTTTGTCACTTTTTTGCCCTCATAATTTCTAATTTGTGCCTTCAAATTGCCATAGGCAATAAATCAAAAACCAAAATTGAGTATGTGCACACATACACACACACACATATATAGTCAGTTTTCATTATTTGTTGTAGTTATGCTGTATAAAGTCACCATGAACACTGAATTTGCCAATATTAAACCATTGCCCCTGGAAGGGGTTTGGGGTTAGGTTCCCAGAAACCCCTGGTAACAACGCAGAACAATTCAGAGCCAAGAAGGTGGTCTGAGTCCTGACAACACAGTCCAAACATGATCTACCCCTTGACATTTTAAATTTGTGAGCCAGCAAGAAAAGCCATTTTGAGTCACCTTTTTTGTCACTTCCATGTGAACAAGTCCTGATTAATTTACCCACTTAATAAAACATTCCTCCTATTGTATTCTAGAATGAGATACACTCATGGAGATGTCCCTGGGCTCTGCCATACCTCAAAAGCCAGTGTCAAAATGACAGTTTACAGGCCAGAGTCACAGAAAAAAAAAAAAAAAAAGAAATGAAATACAATCAATGCTGCTTTATTTTTAATGACAGGAAGCTCTGTACCTAATGAGGCATTTTACATAAGACAGTTTTATGCAAACAATCCCCTGACACAAAGGCATTCAGAGACATTTATTGAACACTGACTGTATACCCAATGCTGGAGTGGGCTTTGGAGATTATAAAGTGAAAATGACAGCCTAAACCTTCAAAGTCTTCATGGTTGTAATTCTTCAACTTTTAAGAAATTGTTTCTTTTAATAAAGGAAAATAGTTTTCTTCTTCCTTCCTGTTTCACTTAGCTATTATAATATTGCTACATTAAAAAAAAAAACATAAAGTCTTGGCGATACCAATCGCCATCTGCACATGGGCTAGAGTGACTCTGAGGATCCCAGAGTCATGTCTGGGGTTTGTCTGGCCTAGACTGGTCTTGTCTGGACACCTCTGCTTCCTGCAGGTGGGCTAGGATGGCTTGGTTTAGATTCAGGCTGCAATGGCTGAGGTATCTGTTCTATTTATCTCCCATACTCCTTAGACCAGTGGGCTAGCCATCCATCTCCTTCTCATGCTGATAGCAGAGCTGCTGCAGGAAGCCAAGAGGAAATATGTGAGGCCTTCTAAGACATGGACTTTCTTATACCTTGTTCTGTTGACCCACACAAGTCACACTGACAAGTCCAAAGTCAAGGAGACAGAGAAGTAATCTGCCTCTTTCCTGGTATAGATTGCAAAGGCATACAGCGAAGGAAATGAATATGGAGAGGGGTGAAGAACTGGGGTCAATAGTGTAGGGTACTATACTCATTCATTGATCTCAGGTCTGTCTCCTGAAAATTCATTCTACCTTAACTTGAAAATCACTTAACTTAAAGATGGTTCCAACCTCAGATGAACCTGGTGATGTTGTCATGGTTTTTCCTCTCTAGGCCTCACTTTGCTCAAATGAGGACAATGGCAGGAGCCATCTCTCTGTGAAAAGGTCCAGAAAACTGTCATTGGTATCTTCATGATGTGCTGTTATCATGAGCTCTCCAGAGGCAAGACTTTGCATCATTCTAAGTTGCACTCTGCAAATTGCTAAGTTCCAAAGAAGCCAATATTAATGGAAATGCATTAGGTATGAGATTATCTTGAACTCGTGTACTTGTTTCCAAAATCACGTGGAGAATTTGTTTGCATCAGGCTAATTTTGTTCATTCCTTTGGTGAGAGTATGTTCTGGCAATAGCACTGGACAGGCTTCATTATTTCCTTTAATGCCTTGCTAAGGAGAGATTGAGTTTCTGGAAATGAAGTCTGATGCATCCCTTCTATTAAACAAACTTAACCGCTTAGGCCAGGAAGGCTATAAGAAGGAGCAGTGGAGTACTGATAACTGTTCTAGAAGAAAAGCCCTGGTTTGTGGTATTTGCTGATTCCTGTCATATAAATATTCCCACCATGGCTGATTTCAAGCTGTCAACTTGGTGATGTCTCTGAATGCAGACATGGGAGGACATGCCACCTGTATGAGCCTGCTCTGCCTGACATGGCCTGCACTATTGGATTGCTGAGATGGAAAAAACAGATTTGTTTTCAGGGTGTTCCCAGGGGGAGAAAAGATGACATTTGTTTCCTATGTAGACTTCTTCAGAAGTTAAAGTCAGTACTGGATCATTCACAATGAACTTAAAGTGCTGACAGAAAAGACTTTCTCTGGGACAGGGTTATTTAACAGTAATGATAATACTGGCTCCTTTTCCCCCCTGGTGCCTACTTAGCAGGCATTTTTCTCAATACTTGACACCCATTAACGCAATCACTCCCTACTGTAACAATATAGGTGCTGTTGGAGTAGCTGAGGCACAACAATTAAATAGCATGCCTCATGCCACACTACTTAAGTAGAGACTGAGATTCAACCCAGAGTCCTTTTTGAAGTCATGAAGTTCTGACACCTTGGAACCTGGGGAGTTTGAAGATGGAACTGATGGTTCCCACTTGTCCTTGCATGTACTGCCCCTGCTACCTGGTAGCCTTTGCTCACTTTCTCCATTTGGCAAATGAACACTTCCCTTGCAAGATACAGGAACAAGTATCACCTTCTCTAAGGATGGTTGGTATCTGCCTGCCTGTGCTACAACTCGGTGCATATCTGTGGCCCCATCACAGGCTATGTCAAATGATGGGCAAACTGGATTGTACTACCTCCTACAAGCTGTTTGTTAAGTCTTCAGGAATTTTGCAAGCCATTATTAAAATTAAATTATATAAACTTACAATTAAATATACTATGTTAAAAATAAAGAGAATATTCATTACTCTTAACTTCCTAATTATTTTACTATAATCTACTGCTTTTAAGTTATTGTTTATGTTCATTGCATCCACATCTAGGGTGACTACTGCACATCTCTTCCCAACTCTGTGTTCAATGACATCACATTGATATGTTGAGATTATCTATTTGGGAATATTTATACCATAGAAATAAGAAAATGTTGCAAAACAGAGTTTGATTTGCTGTTTTGTTGAATGGCTAAACTTAAGCAAGCAATGGAGAAAATATTAATAAGGAAGATTAAGTGTAAACATGTGCTATGTCTGTAATTGTTACACTTTGAATAGAACAAAACTTAAAAAGACATGTTTTCAATATTTCTAAACTATTATCTATTTCAGCAAAAAAGTTGCTCACATCGTTGATGAACCAGTGGCATTCCAAAATATAGTTTTGTATAACTTTTGTCTTACTCATTAATGTGAACAAAAATACCAACTAGTGTTCATAATAGACTGACACTCACTTGTCAGTTACTACAGCAGGTTGGCTACAGATATAACAGACAAAAATCAATAAAAGCAGCTTTATATTCAGCAAAAAATGGAGGAACAGGGACCAGATTTACCCTCCCACCTCAAACAACTTTAAAAATAAAAGGACAGTATATATGTAAAATGATGCTCAAGACACTGGACACCAGGAAATGAAGGAGAGCAAGAGACAAGAAATGAATAAGGTGAGATCCATGATTATGCCCCACCCTCCAACTCACTTGTCTGGATAGAGTTTCAAGGTGGTGAAGCAGAGGACATGGCTTGTTGGACAGGTGGGAGACAGACAGAACCTGGTGGCTCCCTGAGGAGTTGGACCTGAAGTCTGGAGTGGCCAAGATGGTGGTCACAGCAGAGTACCAGAGATGGGAGAGCTGCTCAGTGGGAACACTCCAGAGATCTTCAGAGAGTTTCCCTCCAGTATTCAACTGACTACTAATCAGCATGAGAGCTATGCATTACTGGTCGTTAGTTGGCTCAGGTTAAACCCTGCAGGGTTATGCATAAGTAATTGTTACAAACTCTCTCTACATAAGTATGATGGACTAAAATAGAGACACTTATAATTTGAGATTGAATGCCTCTTTGCACATTATGAAATATGACAGATTAGATTTATGTATAAGTAGATGCACTTTAAAGTAAATTACCAGGACAATAATGGAGCCAGATTTGATTTATTCACAGCATATCTGGGATGCAGCATGAAGAAAGGGGAGAGTTTTCATGTATTACTCTGCAATGTATGAATAGATAATGGATCTTTCACTTACATATGTATGCAAGATGCAAGTGTCTATATATATACATGGTACCAGCCTTGGTCAGCTACCTGGAGCTGAGCTTTCTATGCCTCTGGATTCAGAGTCATGGACAAGCTGGAAAGAATTATTATTTTTCATTGTATGTATTTAGAAGTGTTTATTGAGACTTGCAATGATGAAGTTACAGTGCTAACCATTAGGCTGGATGGGGACGTGAAATGCACAGGGCCAGGCACGGCCACTGAAGTTCGGAGCACAGAGTTCCAGTGCTGCAGCTTCTGAGCATGGGAGGGAGAACATTGGCCTTTGTCATTTCCCTAGGATGTCACTATGAGCTCCTTCCTGCTAGAAATTATGTTTATATAATACCTTCAAATTTCAGCCATCAAATTTTTGTGTAAAGGCACAGAGACACACAAAGACTGTAAATCCTACTGTTACTAAAACTACCTTTCTGGTGGGCTATGAGTCAACTTGCCACAAGCCTTTCAGGGGCTAGGGGTTACTTCAGATGAAAATGCAGGGTCAAAGTACAGCCACTTCCCAAGATCTCCTCAGATCTCCCAGTAATGACTGTCTTACACCAAAGCTGGAATTTTTAGTTTTAGTGTTACTAATGATTCTTGAAAACAATACTAAAAGTCATTATCATTCTTATAGCGCTTAACATTTACATCCTATGATTTAATCATTTGTACACTCAAAACCATCATGTTGCAAAATTATCTTTAACCCCATTGTACAGGTGAGAAACTGAGTTTTATGCAGGTTATATGATCATCTGGGGGAATGTCATATGTTGGCAGAGCTGGAATAAATACTTTGGAGTTTTTGCCCTGAGTCCCAATCTCTTCCCATTCTACCACAAGGAGAAGAAATGTTCTTTTTTTCTTTCTTTCTTTCTTTCTTTCTTTTTTTTTTTTTTTTCAACTGGTAAGTATTATTTTTATGTCATTCCATGCTTTCTCTAGCTGGGAGAGAGAGGGATTGCTTTAAATTAAAAAAAAATATTTTCTTTTTCTAAATTTATTTTTTTATTTTAATTGTTCAAGTACAATTTTCTGCCCCTTAAGCCCATCACAGCCCACCCCCCAGCCCTCCCTACCTCCCTCCCCTCTCCACCCCCACTGTTATTGTCCATATGTCCTTTATACTAGTTCCTTCAAATACTTCCCCCCTTCCCCTAAAATTCCCTCCCCTCTGGTCACTGTCACCCTGTTCTCAACTTCAGTGTCTTGGTTACATTTTGCTTATTTGTTTGTTTTGTTGATTAGATTCCTGTTAAAGGTAAGATCATATGGTATTTGTCTTTCACTGTCTGGCTTATTTCACTTAGCATAATGCTTTCCAGTTCCATCCATGCTGATGCAAAGGGTAGGAGCTCCTTTTTTTCTGCTGCATAATTCCATTGTGTAAATGTACCATAGCTTTTTGATCCATTCATTTACTGATGGGCACCTAGGTTGCTCCAGCACTTGGCTATTGTAAATTGTGCTGCTATGAATATTGGGGTGCACAGGTTTTTTTTGGATTGGTGTTTCAGGGTTCTTAGGATATAATCTTAGCAGTGGAATTGCTGGGTCAAAAGGCAGATCCATTTTTAGTTTTCTTAGAAAATTCAATACTGTTTTCTATATGGTTGTACCAGTCTGCAATACCACCAACAGTGCACTAGGGTTCCCTTTTCTCCACAACCTCTCCAACACATGCTGTTTGTTGGTTTGTTTATGATGGCCATTCTGACCAGCTTAAAGTGGTATCTGATTGTGCTTTTAATTTGCATCTCTCTGATAGCTAGCAATACTGAGCATCTTTTCATGTGTCTCTGGATCCTCTGTATGTCCTCCTTGGAGAAGCGTCTGTTCAAGTCTTTTGCCCATTTTTTGCTTGTATTGCTTGTCTTCCTAGAGTGGAGTCCTGTAAGTTCTTTATATATTTTGGAGATCAAACTCTTGCCTGAAGTATCATTGGTAAATATGTTTTCCCATACAGTTGGTTCTCTTTTTATTTTAATACTGTTTTCTTTAGCCCTGCAGAAGCTTTTTATTTTGATGAGATCCCATTTGTTTATTCTTTCCTTTATGTCCCCTGCTTTAGGGGACATATCAGAGAAAAGATTGCTGTATGAAATAGCTTAGATTTTCCTGCCTATGTTCTCCTCTAGGACTTTAATGGTATCACGGCTTACATTTAAATATTTTATCCACCTTGAATTTATTTTGTGCATGGTATAAATTGGTGCTCGAGTTTCATTTTTTTTTTTTTTTTTGCATGTAGCTGTCCAGTTCTCCCAACACCATTTGTTGAAAAGGCTATTTTACTCCATTTTATGTTGCTTCCCCTTTGTTGAATATTAATTGACCATCCAGAGTTGGGTTTATTTCTAGGCTCTCTGTTCTGTTCCACTGGTCCATGTGCCTGTCTTTATGCCAGTACCAGGCTGTTTTAATTACAATGGCCTTGTTATACAGTTTGGTGCCAGGTATTGTGATCCCTCCTACTTTGCTCTTCATTCTCAAAATTGCAGCAGCTATTGGGGGCATTTATGGTTCCATATAAATTTTTGAAGTGTTTGTTCTATGTCTGTAAAATATGCTATTGGTAGTTTAGTAAGTATTGCATTGAATCTGTAAATCACTTAGGGTAGTACAAACATTTTGATGATGTTAATTCTTCCAATCCATGAACACGGTATATACTTCAATTTGTTTGTGTCTTCCTTGATTTCTTTCTTCAGTGTTGTATAGTTTTCTGAATTAGGTCTTTTTACCTCCTTGCTTAGGTTTATTCCAAGATATTTTATTTCTCTCATTGCTATATCAAATGGAATTTTTTTCTTGACTTCTGTGTCTGATGATTCAGTGTTGATGTACAAAATTGCCTTTGATTTCTGATTATTGACTTGTATCCCACTGTTTTGCCAAATTCATTTATTAGGTGGAGCAGTGTGTTGGCCAAGTCTATAGGGTTTTCTATGTATATTATCATGTCATCTGCAAACAGTGACAGTTTTGTTTCCTCCTTTCCAATTTCGATGTCTTTTATTTCCTTTTCTTGTCTAATTGCTGTGGCTGAGACTTCCAATACTATATTGAATAGAAGTGGTCAAAGTGGACAACCTTGTCTTGTTCCTGATCTTAGTGGAAAAGATTTTAGTTTTTGCCCGTTGAGTACGATGTTGGCTGTAGGTCTCTCATATATGGCCTTTATTATGTTGAGTAATGCTCCCTCTATTCTCACTTTGCTGAGTGTTTTTATCATAAATGGGTGCTGTACCTTATCAAATGCCTTTTCCCCATCTATTGATATGATCATGTGATTTTTGTTTTCCCTTTGTTTATGTGGTGTATTATGTTTATTGATTAGCAAATACTGAACCATCCTTGCATCCCTGGGATGAATGCCACTTGGTCATGGTATATGATCTTTTTAATGTATTGTTGGATGTGGTTTGCCAATATTTTGTTGAGGATTTAAGCATCTATGTTCATCAGCGATACTTGTGCAAAGTTTCCTTTCTTTGTTGTGTCTTTATGTGGTTTTGGGATTAGGATGATGCTGGCTCCATAAAAAGAGTTTGGGAGTCTTCCATCATTTTGGATTTTTTTTGAAAAGTTTGTGAAGGATAAGGGCTAGCTCTTCCTTAAATACTTTGTAAAATTCTCCTGTGAAACCATCTGGTCCAGGGCTTTTGTGTGTTGGGAGTTTTTTGATTACTGCTTCAATTTCATCTGCTGTTATTGGTCTGTTCAGGTTTTCTACCTCTTCTTCATTGAGTTTTGGGAGATTATGTTTTTCTAGAAATTTGCCCTTTCACATAGGTTTTCCAAGTTCTTGGCATACAGTTCTTCATAGTAATTTCTTACAATCTTTTGCATTTCTGCGGTGTCAGTTGTAATCTCTCCTCTTTCATTTCTGATTGTATTTATTTGGGCCTTCTCTCTTTTTTTCTTGATGAGCCTGCTTAAAGGCTTGTTGATTTTATCTTTTCAAAGAAGCAGCTCCTGGATTCATTGGTCCTTTGAATTGTGCTTTTAGTCTCTATGTCATTTAATTCTGCTCTGATCTTAGTTATTTCCTTCCTTCTACTTGCTCTGAGCTGTTTTGTTGTTGTTTCTTGAGTTCTTGCAAGTGTAGGGTGAGATTGTTTATTTGAAATGTTTCTGTGTTTCTTAGTTAGGCCTGTATCGCTATGAACTTTCAGTACTGCCTTTGCTGTGTCCTATAAATTTGGGGTTATTGTGAGTTCATTTTCATTTGTTTCCAGAAACTTTTTGATTTCTTTCCTAATCTCATTCTTGACCCATTTATTGTTTAATAGCAGGCTATTTAATTTCCATGATTTTGAGAGTTTGGGGTTTTTCTCCTTGAGGTTGGTTTCTACATTCAGTCCATTTTGGATGGAGAAAATGCTTGATATGATTTTGATTTTCTTGAATTTGTTGAGACTTTGTTGGGTCCTATCATGTGGTCTAACTTTAAATATTCCATGTGAATTTAAAAAAGAATGTGTATTTAACTTCTTTGGGATGTAAGGCTCTCTATATATCAGTTAAGTCCATTTAACCCAGGGCTTTGTTCAATGCTGTAATACCTTTGTTTGGAAGATCTGTCCATTTTTGACAGTGGGGTTTTAAAATCCACTACTACAATTGTATTGCTGTGAATATCTTTCTTGAAGTCCTCTAAGATTTTCTTTATGTATTTAGATGCTCCTATGTTTGGTGCATATATATTTACAATGTTTATGTCTTCTTGGTGGATTCTTTTTTTAATATATTTTATTGATTATGTTATTATAGTTGTCCCAGTTCCCCCCTTCATTCCCGTCAACCCTGCACCCCCTCCCACCCACATTCCCCCCTTTAGTTCATGTCCATGTGTCATAAGTTCTTTAGCTTCTTCATTTCCCACACTATTCTTGCCCTCCCCCTGTCTATTTCCTGCCTACCATCTATGCTACTTATTCTCTGTACCTTTTCCCCCTCTCTCCTCCTGCCACTCTCCTGTTGCTAACCCTCCATGTGATCTCCATTTCTGTAGTTCTGTTCCTGTTCTACTTGTTTGCTTAGCTTGTTTTTGTTTTCCTTTTAGGTGTGGTTGTTAATGTGTGTGAGTTTGCTCTCTTTTTACTGTTCATATTTTTTATCTTCTTTTTCTTTGATATGTCCCTGTAACATTTCATATAATAAGGGCTTGGTGATGATGAAGTCCTTTAACTTGTCCTTATCTGAGAAGCAGTTTATCTGCCCTTCCATTCTAATTGAAAGCTTTGCTGGATAGAGCAATCTTGAATGTAGGTCTTTGACTTTCGTGACTTGGAATACCTCTTTCCAGCCCCTTCTTGCCTGTAAGGTCTCTTTTGAGAAATCAGCTGACAGTCTGATGGGAACTTCTTTGTAGGTGACTGTCCCTTATCTCTTGCTACTTCCAGAATTCTCTTCTTCATTTTAATCTTGGCTAATGTAATTATGATGCGCCTTGGTGTGTTCTTCCTTGAGTCCAACTTCTTTGGGACTCTCTGAGCTTCCTGGACTTCCTGGAAGTCTATTTCCTTTGCCAGATTGGGGAAGTTCTCCTTTATTATTTGTTCAAATAAGTTTTCCACTTGTTGCTCTTCCTCTTTCCCTTCTGGTACCCCTGTAATTCAGGTGTTGGGATGTTTAAAGATGTCCTGGATGTTCCTGAGCCTCTCCTCATTTTTTTTTTTTTAAATTCTTGTTGCTTCATTCTTTTCTGTTTGGTTGTCTCTTTGTTCCTTCTGGTCCACTCCATTGATTTGAGTCCCAGTTTTTGTCCCTTCACTATTGGTTCCCCATGCATCTTTCTTCATTTCACTTATTGTAGCCTAAATTTGTTCATCTAATTTGGACCAAAATCAACCAATTGTGTGAGCATCCTGATCACCAGTGCTTTGAATTGTACATCTGATAGGTTGGCTATCTCTTGGTTGCTTAGATAAATTGGCTTTGAGGCTTTGATCTGTTGTCCCATTTGAGTTATATTTTGTTATTGGGTTTTTTTGGTCTGCTTGCACCCATTATGTAGTGAGGGGTGGAGCCTTAGGTGTTCACCAGGGCGGAACAACCCAAGTCGCTGGGTTGTGATGCTATATGTGGGGACAGGGTCTGAGAAGAACCAATGGCACTTGCTCCACTCTGTCTCGAATTTCAGTCCCTTCTGCCACTTTCCACAAGCAAATTGGGCCCTTCTGGTGCTTATTTCCAGAATGGGTGGGGTTGTGTACATTCTAGGACCCTGTGGATCTCTCTAACAAACTCTCCTGTGAGGCTGGGAGTCTTTCCCAGCACCTCAACCCCTACAAGTGTTTTCAATTGGTGTTTTTAGGTTTTATTTCCCAGCGCTGGGGCTCTGGGTTGTGAGGTCTGTCTTGTTCCCCCCTTTCGCCTGGATAATCTGCATGCAAATGTGGGACTACCTGGTCAGCCAGCCACCTTGTGCAGCCTCACTGAGTCTGCCTGTTGCCACCCCACACCCAGGGTCAACTAGCCACTGCCTGTGCACCTCAGGTCTGCCAGCCACCACCTGCCTGCCTGGGGCTCCTGCACAACTGGGTCCACCAACTTCCACTTTTTCCTGCCACGACTCTGCCCCTCTTACATGTCTGGATGAATGGCTGTTGGATTTCCATACAGTTCAATTTTCTGTTAGTTCTGGTTATTTTCTTGTTTCTAAATCTTTGTTGTTCTTAATTTTGGTTGTGCAAGGAGGCACAGTGTGTCCACCTACACCTCCATCTTGTCCGGAAGGTACATTCTTCCCCTGAGTATTATGAAGTGACCTTTGGGTCTCTCTTTATGGCCCTTCTTTTGAAGTCTATTTTGTCTGATATGAGTATTGCTACCCCAGCTTTTTGTTTCTTTCCATTTGCTTAGAAAATTTTGTTTCCAGCCCTTCACTTTCAGTCTGTGTAGGTATTTCATCCTGAAGTGGGTCTCTTGTAGGCAGCACATGTGTGGGTCATGCTTTCTTAACAATTCAGCTCTTCTATGTCTTTTGATTGGGGTATTTAATCCATTTACATTTAAGGTTATAATTGATAGGTACTTATTCATTGCCATTTTCATACCTGTGTTTCTCTCTCTCTCTCTCTCTCTCTCTCTCTCTCTCTCTGTCTTTCCTTCTTTTCCTTAAAGCAGTCGCTTTAGCATTTCTTTTAGAACTGGTTTGGTAGAGGTGTATTCTTTTAAACTTCTTTTTCTGGGAAGCTCCTTATTTGGCCTTCTATCTTGATTGAAAACTTTGCTGGGTAAAGTAGTCTCGGTTGGACACCTTTGGTTCTCATTACTTGGAATATTTATTGCCATTCTCTTCTGGCTTGGAGCATTTCCACTGAGAAGTCAGCTGCTAACCTTATCAGGGCTCCCTTGTATGTTATTTTCTGTTTCTCCCTTGCTGCCTTTAAGATTCTCTCTTTGTCTTGGAATTTTGCCATTTCAACTATGATGTGTCTTGAAGTGGGCCTCTTTGGGTTCCTTGTGATTGGGACTCTCTGTGTTTCCTGGATTGGTGTGACTTTTTTCTCATCAAAGTAGGGAAGTTTTCCATCATTACTTTTTCAAACAAGTTTTGTATCCCTTGTCCTTCTTCTTCTCCTTCTGGTATCTCTCTTATACAGATATTATTATGTTTCATATTTTCCTGCATTTCCCTTAACTCCTCTTCATTCTTTCCGAGCCTCTTTTCCTTTTCTTGCTTTTTCTGGGTGTTTTTTTCTACTTTGTCCTCCAACTCACTGATGCGATCTTCTGCTTTATTAGTACTGCTTTTGATTTCTTCTACTGTGTTCTTCAGTTCAGAAATTGTATTCTTCATTTTCTGTTGGCCCTTGTTGATAATTTCTATTTCCTTTTTCATGTTGATATAGTTTCCAGTGGGTTCATTGTATCTTCCCTGTAGTTTCTGGTAGCTCATTAAGAGCTCATTGGGCTTCCTGACAACCATTGCTTTGAACTCAATATCTGGTAGTTGATGTGGCTCTGTTTCATTTAGCATTCATTGTGGGGCTTCCTCCTTTCCTTTCATTTGGGGATTGTTTCTTTGTCTTCCCATTGTTTGTGAGACTCTTCTTGTTAGCCTCAGCTTCTTAAATTGATCTGTTCTGAGACCCTGAGTTTATGGTGTGAACTTCTATGGTAGAATACCTGTGAGACTCATCGGTGCCATCTCCTTGATCTCCCAAGCTCACTGGTCTTGGTCTGTCATTTAAGTTGGCTGTGTTTTTGTCTTTGGGGTTTGATTGTTGTTGGGTCTTTCTTTGGTGGGTCCTTCCCACCAGCTGGTTAACTGAGGGTCACTCTGTTCACCACCTCTTGTATTTTGTTCTTCTGGTGAGGGCAGGTTGTGTTGAAGCTCATTCTTCCTTGTGTAAAAGGTTTTATGGATTCTTTCTTGCTCTTGTTCAGTTCTCTGTACTAGGTAGTTTCTCCACTATTTAGTTGTGTTTCCAGATAGGTCTTGGATTGAGATTTGTGTGGTTTCTACTCCCTCCTTCACCTTCTTCTGTTGTTATCTGTTGGTGATTCCCTTGTTGTTGGGTTTCCTCTTCCAGTGGGTATCCTGGTGTTCACCGCTTCCACCTACTCTTTTTTGTGATCAGTTGGAGGGGGAAGGCAAAATTGTTTAAGACAGCAAGAGAGTATTCTATGATATTTACAGTAGAAGCTGGTAGAGAAGAGATAGGAGATCGTTTGGCTATGCATAGTGTTATCCATGATATTCTACCCACTAGCCACTTTTTAGAAAGGATGGAAAGAAGATAAGTCTCTTGTTGGGGAGGGAAGGATTGTGAGTTAGATCTAGAAAGCAGGGAGCTTGTGGGAGGTCAGATTCTGAGGTAAGGTGAGAGCAAATGGTAGTAAATAGGTGTAGTGTGTGAAGGAATAGAGTTAACCACTACAGTAATAAGTTCAGGAAACCGTGAAGTGGGCTAAGATCGGAAGGGGTGTTGTGTAGTATTTATAATTGTATGGAACAGCTATTATATCCAATAATAATGGAGCAACAATCATATGACAGACTCTATGTGATCTGGATAACAAGAATAGGGAGTATAGGACCTTGAGTAGTGTGCTGATGTAACACAAATGAAGTGAAAGACAGTAAATTAACAATACACTAAGAAAGATAGAAGAAGGAAAACCTGCCAAACAATACACCTTAACCAGACAAGCAAAGAAGACTAAATAGAAAGAAGAATACCAAAATACTAATAAAATAAAAGATGCAAGAATAATGAATAAAATAATGATATGAATATGCAATAACTTGCAGGTTCTCTGTAGTAGCAAAATGAAATTTGTCTCACTGTCTCAGCTGTTGGGATGACCCCTCTTTGGGTCCAACTCTGGTATTTTCACAATTCCAGGTTTTTTCTTACTTATGGGGATGCAAAAAAAAAAGAAGAGGAAGGAAGGAAGGTAGGAAGGAAGGAAGGAGGAATAAAACAAGAAAGAAGGAAAGAGAGGAAAAAGGAGGTGAAAAATAAAAAAATAATAATAAAAGTGAAAAAATAAATGATTACTTAAAAGAAAGAAAAGAAAAGGCCTATTGCTGGCTTCAATCAGGCCAGACCAGTTTTGCTGGTCTTCCTGGGTGCAGCAGGCTGAGGGGAGATTGGTTTCGTGTTTCTCTCTTCCTGATCTGCAAGTCAGTCAGCCTCCAGCCTAGCTCTCCAGCAGCCTCTGGTCCCTCAGGTTCCACAGTTTGGATGCACACTCTCCCCAGGGCTAACTGGGTGCCTCTCCCTGGGGCTTTGGATGTGGGGTCCAGGCCTTCCTCAGAGCGCACTATCCCCAGGTTGTGGACATGTGAGCTTGATGCAGACCCCGGCTTGTGGCGTCTGCCATATTGTGGATGAGGCATGAGAAATT